>VDFB02271123.1:0-43678 GCA_007258455.2 Sequoia sempervirens | reverse complement strand
GATTAGGTCTCATAAAAAAATAAATTATATTAGGGTAATCAGCCAAGTTTGTTAATCTATGAATGTTCTTAATACAAAATCTTAATTGGAAGGTTTATATATAGAATAGGTTTATTTATCACTTTGATGTTTTATTCAAATTAAAACTTACCTAGTATTATTAATGCTAACATTTCAAATTTAACCCCGGATAAAACGGATACTGAGTAAGAAGATATGAAGGAAAAACAGATAAGTAAATAATTTTATTAGATTTTAAAGGTATTTACATAAATTTTATATGAGTTAGTTATATACATATTTTATATGAGTTAATCATGTGATTATTTGTTTTAAATTTATGGATTTATGGAAAAACAATTTAATGTATTATTTCTCATAGATTAAAACTTAATTATGTTATTATAGATAAATGTTTTAGTTGAATAAGGAAATAACCTAGGTGATGATTAAATGGTGTGTCTTGTAAAATAAATGGTAAAAGTGAGTGTCGGGAATTATGTACAAGTGCATTTAATAGTAGTTTTTTTTCTTTTAATTACAAGTTTAGTTAAAGTTAAATGAGTTAAAAATCCTTTTACTAATGATCTATGTGATTTGCATGTATGTAAATAAATAAACAAACATGCCATATTGGAAGTAAATTTACCATTTTAAGTAACAAATATAATTATATAGGTTGTATTTTAAAATTTAATTATTTTGAAGCAATGTTATTTTCTGATGTAATTAACAGTTGCTAAAAATTATAGGTTAGATCTTTTTTCACGTGCATTTAAAAATTAGTTTAATTTCTGAATATTAAAAGTTAAATGTATTTACAATTTTCTTTCATTAGACTGTGTTGCAATAAAAGTGCTTAGATTGGAATTAAAATTTGAATTAGCTTTTAAAAATTAGTTTAATTTCTAATTATTAAAAGTTAAATGTAATTACAATTTTTTTTTTCATTAGACCGTGTTGCTATAAAAGTGCTCAGATTGGAATTAAAAATTTAAATTAGCTAAGGAGGACAGTAAATTTTTAATTAAGGTTATTTAGTTTAAAAGTAATTAAATGTATACCATATTCTAGGGCTTACTCACCTTAAGGACATTATGATCTGAAATGCACTTAATTATGGTTAATCATTTAATGATTCTTTACACTATCTTGAGTAGGGTTGGATTATGTTTACGTATAAGTGAAAAGATATTTATAACTTATTCTGTACATGTTAGATTGTTATTTAGTTAATCTGTATACTCTTTGGTATTGATTCTTTATGCATAATAGTGATTCTTTGTTGTTCATATTTCCCTCTTATTTAATTGCACTTTTTGGGTAATTTTATGTCTAGATATATTTTGGATATGATGGGAACCCAAATGTTTAAGTTACTTCCTTTTGATAGCCATGGGTGATATGTAGTTAGACTTCCAGAGGTGAAGGGAACCTTTTATGTGTGTTGAATATTCTCCTGAATGGACCTTTGGATTCCAATGATTGTGATTTTATTTTGAGCTCGTGGGTGTACCTTGTTCCATGATTTCCTTACATTTTGGTGGTGATTATGAGTGAGATGGTACATGCCTCGCATGTGTTTTCATTTTATGGCTTTTATGTTTGGTACACCCTTGTGGTTGTGAGCTTTGTTGTGGAACTATTGGGGAGGGTGGCTCTTCATGGGGGCCGACGCACAAAGGGGCTGTTAGGGTAACCCATGGAAGAGTTTCCTAAACAAGTGATAATATAATTAATAAACTAGTGGGTTTGGGTAGATAAAACATTAAACAAGATTAATGATGTGCCTCACCCATACCGTTAGTGCTTTCACAGACTAAGGATGGGATGAGAAGACCTGGTTGGTAAGATCACTACCTTGTCCTCACGAAAGGTAAGTGGTTCCACATGAGTCACCCTATGGAGCGGTGCCTTGAGATAGGCTGCCTAGATAACCATAGATGGAGGCGGTACCTTGTGATAGGTTGCCTAGATAATCCATGTAAGGCCATGTGATGACACTCTCCCACAGTATCCGTTTACTCTTCCTTGCTTGGTAGCCTCTAGAAGTGTTGATGTACTTGTCGATGTACTTTTGATGTACTTGTTGATGTACTTATTGATGTACTTATTGATGTACTTTTTGATGTACTTATTGATGTACTTGTTGATGTACTTGTTGATGTATGTGATGATGTACCTGTCGATGTACCACTTGATGTACTTGTTGATGTACTTGTCAATGTGCTTGTTGATGTATGATGGGATGTTGTTCTATGTCAGTGTTGATGTTAGTCTTGTTTACTTGATCTTGTTGGATGTGGACCCTTTCTTGTCATTTCCTAGCACGGGGGGTGGACCTTGAGGTCCACATGGTCGGGTGGAACGTGCTATGCACCCATTGGGTTCCCAAGATGTGTTCGCGATATAGATGCGGATGCAGAGTTCCAGAGCTTCATTTGGATGAAGACTTTCCTTCATTTTGTACCATAAACCTCATCTATGTACTCAATGTATTCTTCCTGATGATATAAGGGAAGCTCTATTTAATATACCATTGTATCTATGATGTGTTCTATATTGGAAATATCCTCCACAATTGTAACTTGAAACTATGAATTGAATCACAATAAAATATTGTATCTCTCTTATAATTATGGTTGAATGTATGTTATCCTTATGTTTCTCTTTCGATTTCTTTTGGATAAAAGTTTAGTGTTTGTAATGACCGTTCCATGTACCCCAGAGGACGTAGATAACTTTGCAAATGCATAATTGCTCTTCATGTTAAGATTGTACATTTCCATCTTATACAATGTTTCACATTCAAAATAAAAATAAAAAATGTGTGGTGTTTTTTTGTTGTCCTTTGGGGTTTACACGATGGGGCATTACATACAACACGATCCCATAGGCTCAAACGAGAACTTTCTAAGCATCACGGTGTCCAAATAACGTCATGCTAAAGTTTGCATCCATTTTGCACTTTGGACTCTTAAGGGATTCAACCAGTTGAATGTAGCTCAGAGCGATTCAACGCGTTTGGGTACCAAAGAGGACCATGCCTAGCATAAACATACCAAATCAGATGCATTGGAATAGTTATTTTGGTCACATGAGTTGCAGAACAAAAGTTGCACCACTTTGCAACTTTGCACTACTTGCATTTGACAACTTTTTCCCAAGTGAAATCTTGCCACCACAAGAAAACACCTTCGAGATAGCAAAAAATGAGAAATATTATTTTAGAGGGGCACAATACGATCTCATAGGCTTGGATGAGAAAATTTTAAGTGTCGTGGTGCCCGAGGAACATCATGCTGAAGTTTGCAGCCATTTTGCACTTCAAACTCTTAAGGGATTCAGCCGATTGAATGTAGCTCAGAGCGATTCAATATGTTTGGGTGCGAAAGAAGACCATTCCTAGTGTAAACATACCCACTTAGACGCGTTGGAATAGTTAGTTTGGTTGCACGAGTTGCAGAATGAAATTTGCACCACTTTACAACTTTGCACTACTTGCATTTAACAACTTTTCTCCCAACCAAAATCTCACCGCCATAGGAAGACATCTCCAAGATAATAAAGACCGAGAGAGTTTATTGTATAGGGGCCCAACACAATCCCATAGGTTCAGAAGAGAAGTTTCTAAGCATCACAATTTCTGAGTAATGTCATGCTAAAGTTTGTAGCCATTTTACACTTTGGACTCTTAACGGATTAAATTGGTTACACGTAGTTTGAAGTGATTCAATGCATTTGGGTGCGAAAGAGGACTATGCCTAGTGTAAAAATACCCACTCGAATGCATTGGAACAATTATTTTGGTCACATGAGTTGCAAATTGAAAGTTGCACCACTTTGCAACTTTGCACTACTTGCATTTGACAACCTTTTCCCCAAGCGAAATCTCGTTGCCATAGGAAAATGCCTCTGTGATAGCAAAAACTGAGAGGTTATTTTAGAGGGGATCAACACTATCCCATAGGCTCAGATGAGAGGGGGTGGGAGAGAGAAACCTAAGAGAGAGGGAGAGGGAGAGAGGGTGAGAGGGAGACACCTAAGAGAGAAGGAGAGGGAGACAAAGTGGGAGAGAGGGGGTGGGAGCAAGAGACGTAAGAGAGTAGGAGAGAGAGGGAGTGGGAGATAGAGGGGTGGGAGAGATACAAGGAGTGAGAGAGAGAGAGAGAGGGGGTGCGAGGGAGAGGGAGTACTTAGGATAGAGGGATGGGAGAGAGTGAGAGAGATAGAGAGAGAGAGGGAGTGGGGGGAGATACCTAAGAGAGACAGAGAGAGAGTGGGAAGGGGTAGGAGGGAGATACCTGAGAGAGAGGGAGAGAGAGAGGGTGTGGGAGAGAGATAGAGGGAGTGAGAGACACGTTGAGAGCATCCTAATAAAGGAGAGGACACACCAATACATCTGACCCAAAAATCCCATCTAAACTGTTCTAATCTAACATGCAAACTGCATGTCTCACGAGTTTGCAAAATCTGGATGTACCTTCACCTTGAAAGTTTTATCCCCGATGTTCGGCCGAACCTTGACCTAACCCCGGGCTTTCAATTTAAATGTCGGCTATCATTTTTAATTTGACAAACACGAAAATAAGAAAAACAAACTGTACCCAATACAAACAAAGTGAGTTCGCTCGATTTATTACGGTTGTTTTTCTCTACTTGGTGACAGCTTGTGGAGAATCAAGGATGATTTTCTTTAGGAAAATAAAAAAAATTCAAGAAGATATCGCTTAGGTTGAGGGTAGTCATTGTCTCTGCTTGGTAGAATTCAAATAGAAGTCGATTTGTAGTTCCGTGTTTGAAAATCATATTTTAAAGCAACATCTCATCGATTACTTTTTAGAGGTTTAGGGTTTTGAGAATTTCATGTCCAGATTTTGTTGTGTGGAATCACCATAAGATCACAACCAAGGAACAAATTCTTGTGACTGTAATTACGTGATCCATAACTCTATTGGTCATGTGGCACAGTTGTGCTATAACAAATACAGGATGCATTCATGTGTGACCCAAATTTAATGTGGCTATGTTGTGATAGAAATGGAGGCACTCATATAATGTAGTTAATTTAGGTTGTATAATGTAGGTGTCAATCATCATTGGGTGCATTCAGGTTGTCTCAAGTTTAACAGGTTAGGATATAATTATAGCATGATCGAAGAGTGATTACCTCTTGCTGCAATAAAGAGCCTATAACTCTGGTTGATATGCATAGTGGTTGTGTTATATCAATTATGTAGTGCATTCAAGCACAACCCATGTTTAATGGGCTATTCTAGAGAGTGATCAAGATTTTCTAAACCTTATGAATGTTACTTGACATATATTTGCATAATCTCAAATTCCTTCGTGAGGCTTTTGAAGTATCAATGTATCCGCTTAGAATGATTTCTTTTAATTAAAAAAAATAAATAAATGATGTATTTCCCTAATTAGATAATGTGGAGATCTCCTAAATTCCTCACAATTATCCTTTGGCACTGTGATTCATTACTCCAGCTACTAGGGTTTTGCATGTGACATCTTTAATATCTTCATGACCGTGGCTTTTAAATAGATCTCAGTCTTTGTTTTAATCCTTTTCATGATAACCCTTGAGTTCCATAATCCACCTTCAATCTCTTCTAAGAACACTGTCTTAAGCTAGACTGCATAGTATGCATATAAAGCAAGTCCTTCATACCTGCCATTGTTCCAAACCACCACTCACTGCCTTGCTTAAAATGTTGCCTCCATAAGCACAATAGCATGTTTTAAAATCATGGTTGCCAGTGATTGACCATTAAGGTCACCACTTTCATCATGAAGATACAATGAGATTTTTGTCTTCAAACTCAAGGCATTATAGAAGATAACATTGTGAATTGTTTATTGTTTATGATTCAATTTTCTTGCACATTTACTACTTTGCTAACTTCCTTTAAGACTAGGTATTGGACCCTTAGTTGCAATCTTAAACAACTCACCCACTATCACTTGAAGATTCCTTTCATGAGCATCCTTCTATAAAATCAAATTATGCCCTGACTTCTAATACTTACTGTTGTGGGACCTACATGTAATATGCAGCCAGTTATTAAGATCCTTCAACCTTATTGACACTACTACAAACAAGGTATTATTCACTATTTTTCCATCTTTGGTGAGTCTCAAAATACTGCTCAAACATGCAATCCACTACCTCCATTATACAATATTAATGGCTAAGAAGAAACATTGAACCTATGATTACCACTGTTACTTCATTTGGACAGTCATTCCCTGATTGCATTTGTCTTGTCTAACACTACCAAAAGCATTTGAAAAACCATTAAGGTCAGCAAGGGGGTAAGGAAACTCACTGTTAAAATCTCCACTTTACTATGCAAGTTTTGAGCTTTATTATCTTGTCACTGCCAGCCTCTTTTGACCTGTCACATCTCAAGTGACTGGCTATTCTTCATCAGATTGCATTACAACAGTCACTAAGCTATATATAGTGTGCTTCTTGTTATTGGCTACAATATTTAGAATTGCAAGATTTTGTTATTACCTACAATGTCCTTTTCACCTTCTAGTATTGCAACCTCACTAATCTGCTATAGTTATTGTTTATGTTTCTATGGAGGCCTAGGGTTTGTACCCTAATCACGCTCTTACCAATGCTTCTGTTATTTTTTATTAGGGCTCTCTCAATGTTGAGGGCCCTAGGGATAAGCTCGTCATAAGAAGTGACACATTGCATCTTTAACTAAAAGGATAAATCCATATTGACAATAGCAATGATGATTTCAACTTGTTGCTCCTTAGGAATGGGTCACTTGCTCTTACTAGCTCGCTACCTCCATTGTTGTCGGAAGTTTGTGATCAAGTTCAATATTATGATTTTAGGAGTCTTAACGGTTGGAAATCATATTAAAATCAGAATTTGATAAGTTTTGGAATTAGCATTTGAGAGTTTTTTGGGGTCATTAACTTCAGACTATCTTCTCTTTTGTAGGGGTGGTTGCATGCCAAATTTTTTTGGTGTAAAATATCAGAATTATTAGATTATGTTACCTATCTATGAATAAAAATATTGGAATGTGAGTTTGATATTTTTTGAAGATCTAAATAGTCAAGCTTGGTAAAGAAAAATAATGTCAGATAATATTAGTCCAGAACAAAATGAAGAGACACTTGATAGATTGTGGGCTAGATTGAAAAGTAAGGGTGATGGGAAATGTTATTGTCCTTGCAATAATTGCAAGGGCTTAAAGACGAGACGACTTTTAATCACAACAACTGAGAAACATTGTAGGAAACATGGTCATGTTGAAGGGGGGCATGATTATCATCCATTGGTAAGTTGTTTTTTTTTTTTTAGACTGTAGGAATCAGGTAGCACGACCCCCTATAAACTACAATGCGCCTGGTAAAATTTTTAACATGACCGGCGGCGCTGGTGCTCCATTGGTAAGTTGTTCATTATATGTGTTTATATTGATTGAATTTGTAAATGTTTATATCATTTTAACATTATATATATATAATCACTTGATCATGATCATAGTTTATTTGTGTCAATCATTATTATAAAGGTTGGCTGCCCTAGGGAAAATGATATAGATTATCACAGCCCAGAGAATGTGGTTTTGCAAGTGGACGAACATGGAGCTGTGAATATCGAAGATGAAGTTAATGATCCTATGGAAGAAGATGATCATGTGCCAGAAAACACAATTGAAGATGATGGTACAAATACATATATCGCATAACACCATTGTCATTACATGGTTTGGGCCTATTTTGCATGGATGACATAAAGGTCTGTTACGACAAAGTTACTGAATTGATGAAGTATGTTGGACCCTGTTACAGTTACAAATATTGGATGCAACTGGTTTGATATATGGATATGTACAGGATCATCATGGAAAAAATAGGCCCTTAAGTGGCAAAAAATTTAGAAAAATCAGTGTTAGGCAACTTGACATAAAAATTTGAATAAGTTATCTATATTATTTCAAAAATATGTAAGAATAGAATCATGAAAATTGAATTTAGTTTCTAAACTACTAGGTTTATTTAAAAGAAATAAAATCTATTTGGTGAAAATTTGAAATTTCAATCGCATTAGTACTTAAATTCCGAGGGAAAAAATAAGAAGTATATTAATGCATACGACCACCCTAACCATAATAAAATGATAATATTTTTTTATAATATTTTATATATAAGTAGAGGACTCATGTTTGGATGTGATGCATATATTTTGTAATTTTTTTCCAAGTAAATAATTAATTATGAATTTTTATTACAGCTTTTAAAAAATGTAAAAGCTTCATTATCGACCACCTTAACTTCATCAAAACTTCATGAAATTTAATTTTTCTTTTTTTAATCCTATAGATTGTGAAGCATAGAATGTGATGCATGTTTTGGATTCAAAAAATGTGATACCGTTGGAAAGTTATAGATGTTTTTCAATTAGTCTATCAATCAAGACTTTAGTTGTAATTTTAATAGAAAATAAATAATAATTATTTATTAAATTCAAATTAAAGCATAATTTATGTTGGTGGAAAGCTGAGAATCTCCTCTAAAAACCCTTTTCGTTTCATCAATTTTGGGTATAAAAAAAGTCGTCAGCCACATACCCTACAAATACCCATAATATTACCACTTTTTGGCCCATCATGATCCTGCACATACCCATACACGAAGTATGCGTAGGTATTCATTGTCAGCAAATTATATACAACTAAAAGATAAGGATCAAAATAAAGGAGTGGCTATGTACATTGACGGAAGGCCAAAAGCATTAGGGAATATTCCAGGGTTTATAAATAGTACACGACCTGGGTCAACAAATAAGCAACCCAATTGCATATTTGAGGCGCGTGAGGGAAACTGTGTATTCATATGTGCGATAAAATCAATAACTGCAGGGGAAGAGTTGCTTATCGATTACAATTTGAATTGCTTAGTTACAAACATAATTACTATGGGGGTGGTACATACTATGTACCATTTTACCCAACCTCCAATTAATGACTCCAATATACCATTTTATTCTGATATTTTTTTTCATAAGTCTATTGGTTTCATTTTGGTAATGTTTTTTGATATTTAATTTTTGTCACAGGGGGACATTGATTGTATAGAGAAGGCTCTGGCCTAGAGCACAAATTGCGATGTATCTTTAGGCGCTTCTACCCGACAGGTTTACCTCATTGTAATTGTACAAATTAGATACGACCAAAATAATTTATTATTATGCTTTTTTCATAAGTTTTTTGGGTTAATTTCGATAATGTTTTTAATATTCTTGTTGTAGGACTTCGACTAATCGAGCAAAGGCACCAGCAATAGAGGAGAGCATCCATAGTAAGGTGGAGTCAATATTTTGTGATGATGACATCGCTTATTCAGCAAATCCTGTCGATACGATAAAGAAGCTCCAAAAAAAATGCAATGAAGAAATGGCTAAGTTGATGTTTGTAGTGCCTCAAATAGATGAGATAAGAGAGAGGGTTAAAGTATTGACTGAGAGATTACAAAACTTGCAAGTAAGCTGTCATGAGGTCTTTAATTATAACATAAGTTCATTCATGGTTTTATATTTTGTACTCTTTTATGTCATGAACTAAAATATGTGTTGCTTTTACAGGGTTATTTTCCTCCTCATGATGCTCCTAGCCATGATCAGGGTACTGCAAGTGCTTCCTGAGGATTAAGGGTTGGTACAAGTGTCCATATTGATCTTCCTACACATACATCACATTATCTGACCCCATCATCCATGCCTATATTGCCCTCTGAAATGTCGGCGACACATACCATGCAGGCATCCGTTAATGCACCCTCTAGTAGCGAGCACATACCAGAACATGCATCAGGACATGTACCTAGGGATGCAGAGGCCATTAGTACTAGTAATGTTTTAGCAGCATTTCCTGGATCTTCTCGTATTACTAGTATGGGAACATTGCTAGTCACACTTGTGGTGACCGAGGATTTCGTTCCCATAAAGATAGAGAAGGTCCCATGTACTTTAAAATGTTTTAATTATTATTCTATATAGTCCAATTGAAATTTACTTATTGATGGCTGCTTTTTAGCTATTGATCCATAGTGTTTCTGAGGGAAATGATGTTTTTTTATAAACATCTAAGTGATATTACATTGGAGCTCTTGGGCCCTGCATCATTACCTTGATCCCAAAAGAGTAAAGAAGATTTAAAAGATGAGCTCATTAACCGTTTAGTTGTGTTGTTACGTTGATAAAACATTCAACGAACCAAAGGTCCTTGAAAGTTGGTACCTATCTAAGTATCACGAGGGACCAATATAGGTCTATTTAGAGAGAAGAAGAACAAAAGTCTGAGCATCCCGCGTGATTTAGGAGAGGAGTTAAGGACTTGGTTTATGATGGAAAAGGAGAAGGATGAAAAGAAAAAGAAGGCACCACCGGGCCAAGGAAGGTATGTGATATAGAAGCATAAATTTGCAAAAAATCTTGATTAATCGCGATTTTAAAAAAAAACTGCAGGATGGACAATTTTTTCCCTGATTTTTTGAAAAAATCATTGAATTTTTGGTCAATTATTTTTTTCCATTTCAAACTTCAAAATCGCCAAAAAGCGTGTTTAAAATCTACAAAAAGCGTGAATAAAATTGAAGGACTAATTTTGGCATAAAAAACCATGAGACCATATGGCTTGTTGCTTACTATTATGCTTTGATAGATTTTTCCAAGCATCCATAACTAATTTTAAGAAAACACACATTTTAGGCTTTAATACATAGCAACCAAAGGCAATGAAATTTGTTGATAAAATGCTGGTAGACATGTATAGAAAAATCACGATGCTGCAAACAAAGGCGATTGAGCCTTGAAAATATGTCTCGAAAATGTAGTCTCATGGTGATGGAATGTCATGACTGAATGCCATGACAAGAAAATTGCTATGGATTGTCATGTTATTCCATTGTTAATGAGGCTGCATTTCTTTTAAAACATTTTCAAACAGTCTTGCCTTGTCTATAATACTTACTATTATCTTTGGTAGATTTTTCCAAGCATCCATAGCTTATTCAGAAAGCAAGCTACATTTTTAGGTTTTTACTTTTAGCCATGGCATGAAGTTGAACTGTTTGATAAAGTCTTTGGTAGACATGTATGAAAAATGTGTTAGCATAGAAAGGTAGTGAACTATTTGAAAAATGCTTCAAAAATGTGGTCATGGTGATGGAATGCCATAGCAGATACATGAACAAACAAATTGCTATGGATTGTCATGGCATTCCATCACCATAGACCACATTTCTTTGAAGCATCGCTTCGGTGCTTAATCTATGCTATTGCCTATTATGCTTTGATAGATTTTTTCCAAGCATCCGTAGCTTGTTTGAAAGCACCTATTTTAGGCGTTTAGCCATAGCAGTAAGGCAGTGAACTGTTTGATAAAATGCTTTGGTAGACATGTATGAAAAATGTGGTAGCATAGACAACTGTCACCATCTGATATTTATGTAGTTGTAGTATGTTTTGTGCAATGTAATCAGCGATATGAATATAACCAACAAAAATCTATTTTCTATAATTTATGGATTGAACTCTGTATTTTATTTGCTCTCAATGTCTGTATGCTATGGAAATTCTATTAATTTTTTTTTAAAAAGTAGTATGCTATGTGTGATACTATCAAAAATGTAATTATATACTGATTACTCTTTCTTTTTACATAATCTAATGCATTTCAAACTTTTCATAGGCTGCTCGACACATCGAAGGCAACAAAGGAAAGACTAGAAAAGTATGGGCAACACAAACTTGGCTCTGGTGGTTATATGAAATTAGCCACACGAATTGTAAGTATCAATAAATGAAATATTGCATCCAAATTATAATAAATTGAAAACAATTTGGTTTTATCACACCATAGAAGCAAAATTCATGATCTTCTGCAAAAATGTAGGGCTCTAAATTCAATAGAGTTCCCACAGAAGAGGACCTGAAGATTTCCTTCCAGCAAGGCTATGGAGCCGTGGTTGAATGCTTAAGAGTCTTGACTGGGCAAACACAATCTTCCATTGCATCCGACACATAGGTAAATAAACGCAATAAAGTTTATTTAAAATTGAATATTTGTGCAATCTATTCAATATTAATTTCCACCATAAAGTAATTACATGCCTATTTGTTTTAAACATTCAAGCAATGATAATATTGCACATGACATTGGAATGCAGCCTAGTGAGGTGGAGCCGAGCGTCTGGGATGAAGGTCATGGTGCGCATCAGTACTGCGGCATGTGAGGCACGATCAACATGTTGAGCATGATGGGGCTAGAAGCGGTGCAGAATATGATATGTGGCCCCATCGGGTAAAGGACCACTCTAAAGTTCTTTTAAACATATTTAATTGCAATTGGTGTATTAATTAATGTAACCTTTAGGTGTTTCAACTTTAGAGCATGTAGGCGTGATCCAGCGTGTTGAGCAGTGATCAGCCTAGAAGAAGATCGGGGAACATGATATGTGGCCCCATCGAGGGTAAAGAGGACCACCCTCATGTTCTCTTAAACATATTTAATTTCAATTGGTGTGTATTAATTAATGTAACCTTTCATGTTTCAAGCTGTAGATCCCGAGGTTAGAGGGTGTTCAACATATTTGAGCAGTCTATAACAAAAGTTCAGGAACATGATGTGGACCCATCAGGTAAAGAGAACCCCTCTAATGTTCTTTTAATTAATGAAATACTTGTAACAATAATAATAAAACATATCAGTTTAACATTTCTTTCTTATTGTAGCAGATCCCCCCTTGCAGCGACGTCCACGTCATGAGCAGACGACTAGGCGTACATTAAGATCACGAGCAGAGGACAGAACAACTAAAGGGGGGACAAATATTGATTTAGAAAATGATACTCCACTTCAGCTTTATGTAGCTCTCAAAAAGAAACAAAAAAAAAGTGATTGTAATCATATCATGACAACCATATTTTTGATAATATGTAAAAACTGAAAGAATGAATATTATATGTTAATGAATGAATGTGAATATGTTAATTAATGAATGTTATATGTTAATGAATGAATGTTATATGTTATTAATGGATGAATGAATGAATGTTATATGTTATTAATGGATGAATCAATGATTAATGTTATATGATTGGGTATGAGGAATTGAGAGTGATGTGAGGGGGGTAGGGAGGGGCCAAATGAGCTTCCACCATCATGTGGTTGGCCCTGTTAAGTAGAGAATATTAAACTATTCTTGAAACAAAGAGAAGCTCAATAAGGTAATGCACTTTTCAATATAAGAAATGCATCGTTTGAAGCATCAAACCAATTTGCAGTCTGTATGTATGATCAGTCGTTAGTCTCCGCAATGGTACATTTCCACGAATATATTTAAAAAAAAAAAAATTGATTCTTCATCGCAATATCGACGAAAAACACCGACGAATCAACAAAAAGGTTCAATGAAGTTGCTATAGCTATGACGAAGGTTTCGTAGTAACTCATTGCCCATTTCGTCGCCATTTTGACGAACTTTTGGTGTTGTTTCCATGCTACTCCTTGCCCATTTCGACGCACTTTCGACAAACTTTTGGTGTTCTTCTGACACTACTCCTTGCTATTTTTGTTGCAACGTCGACGAACTCTTGGTGTTGTTTCGACGCTACTACTTGCCTATTTCGTTGCATGTTCGATGAATTTTTGGTGTTGTTTCGACGCTACTCCTTGCCCATTTCGTCAAAATGGTGATGAACTTTTGGTGTTGTTTCGACACTACTCCTTTCCCATTTCATCGAAATGGCGACAAATGTTTGTTGTTGTTTCGACACTACTCCTTGCCCATTTCGTTGAACTGGCGACGAACTTCTGGTGTAATTCGTTGATGGATACACGAAGTGTTCGTCGATATTTCGACGAACGTCCAAGCCATTTCACGATGCCGATGACCAACGATTCTTCATCGTTATTTCAACGTTCAATTCGTCGTCGACTTGGCGACGAAAAAATAACGACAAAAATATTTTCGCCATTTCGTCTCTTTTTTGACAAATATTTGTCGAACGACCGATGAACGACCGTTGGAAAATGGTGTCAAATTCAGTAGTGGTAGGAGGGAGAGACTTGAAAGAGACAGAGGGAGGGAGAGGGGGTGGGACGTCCGGAATCGCGGAATCCGGCGATCATTGCCGATCAAAGATCAAGATCAGGCGGATCAGGAATCAGTTCGACATCCGCCCGATCGGCATTCAATCGAACGTCGAACAAGAAATCACGTTTCCGGTCAAATCCTTGAGAGGGAGAGGGAGAGAGGATGGGAGGGAGACACCTAAGAAAAAAATATAATTGTTGCTCTCTTATTGAACCCAAAACTTTAATTTTTTTATATAAGCCTCTAAAAAATTATTGTCTAGATGGAGCTTTTGAGCTTCCTAGTTCCTTTCTGAGCTTTTATTGAACAAATTAAATTGAAAATTTTATTTTTAGTTTGACCCCATAGGAATTTTTTTGTTGGGGTGAACATGATCTCATACCTTAGATAATTTATGGATATTCAGATGGTTGCTTGGAATTTCACATAGAAAATCACCTGCATTAACCTTCTAAACACCTATTTTTAGTGTGAATCTCCTAATCACAAAATTGAGCAATGTACACTTGTGTCTTGGGCACCTCCCAAACCCATTATTTACATGTTTATTATAACAAGTAAAGAAGTTGGCTAGAACATAATGAGGAATGAAGAAAGTTGCTTCCTCCAAGTTGGAGAAATGCAATGCACTAGCCCCTACAATCAAACACCATCAATATTCATGGAAAAATGACTATATCATTATGACCAAGAATCCAACTCTTATTTCTTATTCCTAGTTTTTTTTTTTTTAATGAGGGGAATCGGGTGCAGCACGACCCCCCCTATAAACCCCCCCCGCCGGTAAACTTTTTACCATGACCGGCAGTGCTGGCGGGACACACCAACCAGTACCATGGGAGCGCCGGAGAGTCGAACCCATGGTGGGTGCCTTGCGACAGGGAACACCTTAACCAACTGGGCTCGGACCGGTGCCCCATTTCTTATTCCTAGTTAACTATGTGGCCTACCTATCATTTTCCAATTGCAATTTTTTTTATTAGCACTCAACCCTTAATTTTGTCATTTGAACTCATCATTTGTCTTGCATTACTACGTTTTATGAGTTGAATGTCAAGTTGTGTTTTCCAAGATTTTTCTTGGTGGTGAACCCTTCAAAGCCTAAAGAACCCCCCAGGTCTTCCTTGTTGAGAATTGACTCACCTTTGTGTTGATAGTTAATCCAATTTGGGATCCTAGGGAATTCTTGAATGATAATTGGAGAAGAGTGGTGTTATATGACCTAGGCCATAAAGCACCCATTCCCCCATTAATCATTATTATTCTCTTAATCTCACTTTTAGGGTGATATATGGTTTATTAATTGTCGCCTTTCTCTCTATATTTATTATTGAGAGTTGCAGAGAAAATGGTACTCAAGTAAGTTTATTAGTTTCAAAATTTTAATTGAGATAATTATTTTAAATTAGATGTTTAAGTTGTAGATGACGTTAAATTTATTTTTAATTGGTGTAAAAATTATAATTTTATTGTTTATTATGTTGGTTTCATCTTGTTTGATTAATTTTTATTTATCTAAATCAAGCATTTTTAGGATTTTGATGGAATTAAACTTTGTTGGAGCTAAGAATCTTTTGGAGGAATTTTCATGTTTTCTTGTAGTGAACCTCCACCAAATCCACATACCCCTCAACCAATCTAGTTGTTTATTTATGAAAAAACATCTAATTGTTGATCTCTTATTGAACCCAAAACTTTAAATTTTTTGTATAAGCCTCTAAAAAATTCTTTTCTAGATGGAGCTTTTGAGCTTCCTAGTTCCTTTCTAAGCTTCTTTGGAACAAATTAAATTGAAAT
This sequence comes from Sequoia sempervirens, assembly GCA_007258455.2. Lineage (NCBI taxonomy): Eukaryota > Viridiplantae > Streptophyta > Pinopsida > Cupressales > Cupressaceae > Sequoia > Sequoia sempervirens. Next base: position 27,736 of record VDFB02271123.1, on the reverse strand, counting down.
TTTTATTTTTAGTTTGACCTCATAGGAATGTTTTTTTTGGGGCGAACACCATCTCATACCTTAGAGAATTTATGGATATTCATATGGTTGCTTGGAATTTCACATAGAAAATCACTTGCATTAACCTTCTAAATGCCTATTTTTAGTGTGAATCTCATAATCACAAAATTGAGGAATGTACACTTGTGTCTTGGGAACCTCCCAAACCCATTATTTACATGTTTATTATAACAAGTAAAGAAGTTGGCTAGAACACAATGAGGAATGAAGAAAGTTGCCACCTCCAAGTTGGAGAAATGCAATGCACCAACCCCTACAATCAAACACCACAATATGCATGGAAAAATGACTATATCATTATGACCAAGAATCCAACTCTTATTTCTTATTCCTAGTTAATTATGTGGCCTACCTATCATTTTTCAATTGAGAATTTTTTTATTAGCACTCAACCCTTAAGGTTCTTTTGAAGCCCATCAAATGACAGACTTGCCAAGAGAAGAAATAAGTGGGAAGCTCCATTAATCTTTAGTTTATGATTATGTTTTCCAACCTAATATCTATTGATAACCAATAAGTTTGTAGTGTTAATAGAAGATGATGGTCAACCACTAGAATTTGGTAAGAAATAGTTTTGATGAAGTTTGTGTATGTTTATACCGTGAGCACGTAACCTTCATAACCTCTTCAACAATTATAAAAAATAATTTATGTATATACATCTATACCTAGAAAAGTAAAAGACTTGGTGTTGTTAATGATTATTATTAGATGTTGTTATGATAATGAAAAATATTTCAAACTTCCCCATTAGAATTATAACACACTGATTGATTCAAAAAGCTTTTGATACTTGTTTAAAGAAACACATAAATAATATATACAATATATGCCCAAGTAACCGATTAAATGCAATTTTAATGAATATTTGGAACTCCACGTAATAAATGCATGAGATCAAAGTGCAATGAATACATTAGTAACAAACCAATTGTAAGAAAGATGGAGTAACAATATTAGTCCTTGGTTATGTGTATTTTAGAGCATGATCTTAAGATCTTGATGGATAATGGTGACTCATAATAGTAATGACCTAGGGGTGATGTTCTTTTATTATTATAAGTCTTAAGCACGTGATTTAATATTTTTGGCATGCATACCCACTAGTAACAAAAGCATTAAGTTGTCATCTTGGGGCTCAACAAAATACAAATTTATAATCAAAGGGATCAAGATTGTGCGGGTAGACCTAAGTTAAATCATGACTATAATAATGATCCTATCTTATATCACAATTATGATGGTAACCATGTCATAAATAGAAAAACATACATCTAAAAACTAAGATTAAATAAAAATAAAATACAATCTAAACACACAAATACAAATCTTTTGTTAATTAAGACATAAAAATAATATAATATTAATAACATTTATATAATATTAATTAACAATTTTTTATACCTAATATATTAATACCATTTAAAAATTTGAAACACCAATTGTAACTCAAAGGACATTATTAAGAACACCCAATTGTACCATGCCTACTTAAATTTTCAAAGTCTGAGAAAACCTAGATCACCAAGAAAACTAATAACTAAATGATGGAACATATGGAACACACAAATAAGAAATCTTTTAAGTTTGAGTCTTGATTGATTTATAAGCATACAATTGACACATCATTATCATCATCATCTAATTAAATAATGCATATCAGGTCATGCATGATTATGATGATGTTATACAATGTAAGGAAGAGAGACAGGCATTAGAGATCCAGTTTACAGAAGCAAATAACATAAGAAGAGTGGGGCCAAATTACTGATTGAAACTCGTCAATGTTATTGTAGATAGTAGAGAAAATTGATTACAAACAAATTTCTACCCAAAATTCTGAGCCATAACAGCTGTTTCTGCAGACATTGAGTGAGGTGGACGACAATCTGATTCTGAAAACATTATCTCAGAAAAGAAACCTTGTTCAAGAGGAGGATACGTTGGTACAGGCATTGTAGATGGAAGATGAGGTAGTGAGGCTTCAAATTTTAAGATCTGAAGCACTTGTCTCATTTTAGGACTCGTCCCAGGATCCGGGTGAGAGCACCACAATCCAATCAGCATCAATTGTTCTATTTCTTCTCTATTAAACTCTCCATTCAAACCAGCATCTGCTCCATCCAATAATTTCCCTTTCCCATACGAATCCCACACCCTCTCCACGATTGCAATGTTCCCAGATGCAACTACTCACCTTTCCGGAAGCAATTTTCAGAGCAACTGCACCGAAGCTAAATACATCTGATTCTGCACTGGCTTTTCCTCTGTCTACACATATTTCCCTCCAAGAAATGCGAGGGAAGAAGTACTATTGCTGCTCTTTAATAGATTGGGCGGCAGATGCAGCGGCAGCGGGAGATGCAAATTCAAAATTGAATTTCAAATTTAACCGTCACGGTGATTGTCACTGTCGAGAGTCAGAGAATCGCACGGAGAATGGAACGGAAACGGGAAAAGTTAAGGGGAAAAGTTAAGAGGGCCCACAAGCACCACCTAAGCGGTCAAAGCTTAGTGTGTGGTGTTTAAGCCTGGCCATCAGACAGTAGAAATTGGAATCTTCCAACCTAGTATTCTTGTTATTCCCTCGATTTGCACGTTATTTGACTGTAATTAGAACATTTTGAATTAGATTCTTCCAACTAGCTTAAACATCAACTTTGTCTTTTTCTTCTTGGATCCATCTTTGCGTTGCTGTTTTCAAACCTAACATTCAAAAATTTATAATGATAAGGTATCAAGCTCCTCCAAGCACGTGATTATATATTTTTGTTTAGACACTTAAAAATTGTGTAATGTATTTTTCAAATTCATTATTTAATTACTTAATCCACATAATCAAAAAAATATTTAATTACTTAATTAAAAATCATGCATTCTTCTCATCCAAGTAATTAAATAATGCTAATTATTTCTCAAAAAATAAATAAATTATTTAATTTATTTAGTTTTCACATTCCTCGAAAAATAAATAAAATATTTATTTTGCTAATTATATCCAATTTTATCTTTATTCTTCTAAACCCTAAATTTAGAAACCAAACTAAATTTAGTGATCATTCCAAAAACTAGTGAATTCCTTTAAATTCGGCGACTTTGCTAAATTTAGTGAGTGAACTTCACTTCACTTCCTTCATTTCTCCATGCAACCTCATTCATGATCCTTCTAATCTCTCATCAATCTTCATCCATTGATCTTATTCCACATCTCACACTGTTGATCTCATCTCTTGAAAAACCTATAAATCAAACATCCTTTGATCATTCAATCCCTCCTCGAATCAATAGCCAAAATATACTCGATTCATCTCGCTTTTGCACGACAAAGTTATGCTAAGTTTATGAGCAATCCACATAATACTTAAAAATTATAAAATTCTTATACTTTATAGTGGAGTAAGGCTATGCATTTTTGAGTGAGGAAAAGTAGGTTAATCAATTGATTTGATTTATATCCTCTTTGATTACTTTAATTTGAGAAATGTACATGCTTTATTGTAATGGGTCTATTCGATCATTGGATTAGGTTTATTTTTTGATTTCCTATTTACAATTGAACTCCTTTGATCATTCAATGTTTATTCTTATTCACATTCTACCATGCATGTGGGACACATGTTCCTAATTTAACGTTAAATTGATCTTATTGAGGTTTTCTGGTTACAAGTTACAATGATGCAGTTGAACTCAGAACAAATTTTTTGATGGTAAATCAATCTATTTGACATGCAGATTGACACCTTTAAAACCCATAGTGACACATTTGAGCTACATCAACACACTTGAGCTCATTATTTTACAAGTTTTGATATTTGTAATGACACTTTTGCAATTTAGAGTGACACTCTTGAGGTAGATCAACACATTTGACATTACAACAATTCTATTGCAATTTGTAGTGACATGTTTGATAGGCAATTCAATGCATTTTCAGGTATCTAGACAAATTTAAAATTCACAATCATGTATTTGATATTCACAATGATGCATTTGATTTAGTCAATTGGAGTTTTCTAACCCTGATGCTTTCTTAATTTTTTGAACTAATACATCTTTATAGCAGTGAAAAATGTTGTGAGAAGACTGGTAAAAATAGACTCTTGAAAAATCTAATGTAGGGAAAAATTTTAATTTCTTTGATTTTTAGCATAGTTTACGCTTCAGTTTGGATAATAAATGAATTCTATGTATTTTTAGTAGGCTTCTAGTGTGTATGCTCTCTCCTTGCACTTCTTATGAGCCTAGAGGTCAAAAGCACTTCTATTTTTCACATGTTATGCACACTCAATGAGTACTAGCAAAGTATGCTCTTCTCTTGCATTTTATGTGAGTTTGAGAATCATAAGAACTAGTATCTTCATTTTATTCATAGTAGGAGGCCTTCTTGGGGATTTCATTACCCCAAGGGCAACCTCAACCATATTTATTGACATGGTATATAAAGGTGAGAGAATTAAATTTATACCTCTAGTTGTGGCTAGCATTGTTCAAGCTAAGCTGCAAGACCCTCTATCCATTGAGACTTGTTTGGTGAGGGGAAGAGGGGAGACCCCCTCTCATCTCATGAATTTTTAGATGGAATCACTATTATCAGAACCACTATAAACCTTGTTATTAGAAGCCTAAGACCATCAACCATTATTTCTAGTGGGATGTAGTGTATAGAATCATGCATGAAGTTACTCAACATGTATCATCCTAGGGTGAGATATAATTATTTTTGAACATATATCTTTCATTGTGATAACATGTGTCGTAGTGTATGGAATATGTTTCACCATCAAATGCATTGTAACAAAGCTGTGCCAAATCTCCATATCTGAGAGCTTTAGCTTTGAGAATGAGATTGATGGGATCAAGTAGACCATTCCAATTATGGGCACCATGTATATCTCGAGCTATACATCACATAGTTGAGGCTTCCCTCCATCTCCAGTATCACAAGCTATGAGGATTGAATGCTCATTATCTTTAAGCCGGGGCAATTATACAAATACCTCCATCTTGTCCTAGAAAGGAACTATGGATTGAGTGATGAGAAAAAATGACAAGATAGCAGAAATAACTAGGACTTAAACTATGGTTTATTGGATGTCAAGAAATAGGATTAGGATGATTAGCCGAATAAAGCATATGAGAACACAAGGTTTAAAACAAGCTCCTTAGAAATAGAAAATCACATACGTCTACATCAGATAGTAGAAATTGGAATCTTCCAAACTAGTGTTCTTGTTATTCCCTCTCTTTGCAAGTTATTGACTATAATTAGAATCCTTGAATTAGATTCTTCTAACTAGCTTAAACATCAACTTTGTCTTTTCTTCTTGGATCCATCTTCTTGCACTGCTATTTTAAAACCTAACCTTCAAAAGACTATACTGATAAGCTATCAAGCTCCTCCAAGCAGGTGATAATATATTTTCTTTAGCCACTTAAAAATATCTTAATGTATTTTTTCAAATGTATCATTTCTCATATCATCACTCATCACCTTCATCATTATTTCAATTATTTAATTAAACTAATCTATTTTTCATATTAATTAAATGATTTTTTAATTATTTAATTATTTTTTCTTGGTCACCTTTCATTAAATAATTTCTTAATTATTTAATTAATTAAGCCATTTTCCTTCATCCATTTTAATTAAATAATTTTTAATTATCTTCTTATCCATATAATTAAATAATTATTTAATTAAAGATCATGCAACCTTCTCATCCACATAATTAAATAATGCTAATTATTCCTTCAAAAATAAATAAAATTATTTAATTTATTTAGTTTCCACCTTCATTTAAAAATACATAAAATATTTATTTTACTAATTATATCAAATCTTATCTTTATTCTTTTAAACCCTAAATTTATAAACCAAACTAAATTTAGTGATCATTCAAAAAACTAGTGAATTCCTTTAAATTCAATGACTTTGCTAAATTTAGTGAGTGAACTAAACTTCACTTCCTTCATTTCTCCATTCAACCTCATGCATGATCCTTCTAATCTCCCATCAATCCTCATCCATCAATATTATTTCACATCTCACATTGTTTTTGATTATAGGAAAAATAGGTTTTGAAGGGGCCTCAAAACCCTTTACAAGATAAGCCGTTGCTTCATCGTATAATAAAAAATAGAACAAGCAGCCAAAAACCAACACATAGACAGGGAGAAAAAGACACAAAAAATAGAAACAAACTATAAATTTTTAGCAAGATCTCATTATTTTCTGATGTATTCAGTCAGTCAGTGTCAGCTAATCTCAGCTAAATTGTAATTCTCATGTGTCTTGAGTATCAAAAATTTGATTGACCTCTAACTGCACCTTGTTGATTTGAGCTTGTATATTCAGTCCCTTAAAAGAGGAATCATTAACATTATTACACACAACTCTAACCTGAACATTAGTGGAATTCATCTCATGAAAAACCCACTAAAAAAGCTTGAACAAGGAGAGAGTTTTCTTTAGCCAGACCAAGATAATCAGGCATAATCTCCCTCCTAAAATTAAAACCATCTTTGTCCATAGCATAGTCTTCCTTGGAGTCACTACTAGTCGAAGCATTCTTCATGGTCTCCTTCCCTTTTTAAGTAGAGACCACAACACCTTTGTCCAAATTTTGCTCCACCACCTTGTTCTTAACATCTGGAAGATTGCCAACCAGATCTTGCTGCTCATCCCTTTCCAAATTCACAAGAGATTTTTTCCCCTGCTTCCCCTCTTTATGCTGCACATTAGGACCAGGAGAGACCCCCAACTGACCCTTATTAACCAAATACTCCTTGCACAAGTTGGCCAATGTAGTCCCCTTCATCTTTTTTCCCTCCAACCTCTTGACATGGTTAGATTTTTGGTTGGGTTGATCCAACTCAACCTCATCTCTCATTTCATACTCATCTACCCTTAAGGAGACCAGTGTTTGATTCTTCTTTCTTTTCTTACCTTCAACCTTCCACTTTTTGCTGCCTGACCCCTTCATAGATTTTAACTTTTGGCAGGACCACATATTCTCTTCCTTGTCACCTATGATAAACTCATCATCCCTAGAGGAAGCAGGGGATTGATTCTTTTTTCTCTTCTTACCATTTGAGATTGCAAGAGACTCTGATTCACTCTCTAAGGAAGCATCAAACCTAGGGGAATAGTTTTCATCCTCAAAATCCTCCTCAGACCCCTTCACATACTTCAGATTCTTCTTTTTACTACCAACATTGGAAATATTAGGTTTAATAGGGAGAATAAAAGCCTTTACATAGTTATAAATCAACATAATAAGACCTTCATGGAGGATAGGGTTTTTGGGATTGCATCTATGATCCCTTATACTAGTTTTCAAGGAGACCAATAAATAGTAAGGAAACAAAACTCTCTTCTTATGCCTAAAATGGTTCAACAAGACAAAATGATGCCTAGGAACAACAAAAAAGCGGCCATCCAAAGTAAAATACCTCATTATCTCCACAATTACACCTCTCCAAATTGCCTTGAGAGAAGAACGAGGATAATCATCACATTTTTTCTTTTCTAGCTTCCTTCGCTCGTCTTTGAAGAAAGTATGGACATTGCTAGACTATACTCATTCTTATCTTTATAATTTTTTTTACCATCAGTCGATAAGCCTATAATTTTGGCAATGAGGTCCTCAGTGATATTAAACTCTTTGCCCCCAATTTCTAGGACCCTATTATGTCAACCCTCAAGAAAATCCTATGAGATCTTTGCATTGAACCCATGCAACTTTTTTGTTAGGGTAATTAAGTTTTCATATATGGGGTGACTCCTCTGGCTTCCAACAATTCCCACACCCTCTTATTAGCCTTCACAGTGTCACAAGATTTTGGCTCTATTCTATTTCAGCTAATCTCCATAGTAGCAATAGGAAAAAAACCCAACAACAAGAAGAATTTGCAACAGAGCTGAAGAAACTTAGAAAGCTGGCAAAGGAAAAAAGGAAACCTCAAGAAAACAAAGGATTCTCAGATACCCACAATCCATTTGGATTGGACAAGATGGAATGAAGGAATGATGAGAAAGAAGGCCTAGTCATTCATGCCATCACACCATACTGCCCGACCTTTCCTCTAAACAAGTTACACCTCAAATCAAGCTGCCACATAAGGAACATGTGACAACACACCATCATTAAAAGAGCACTCCTCTCAGAACCTTTGAGATTCATAATGAATAATTGAGTGAGCCTCCAGGGGAAGAAGGTCATATTCACCCCATTCCAAGAAATCATTCACCCCATAATTGGCAAAAAAATCAGCCAACCTATTGCCTTTATAAACATTAGAGATATGACATTGATCAAAGGATTCCATAATATTAATAGCATCCTTAATGAGCACCTCCACAATCCACGAAGGATGAGACACCCTTCTAAGGTAATTAATGATGTTAAGATAATTTCCCTCTAGCCATACCTTATCATATCCTCTTGATTGAGCTAACTTCAAACCATGATAGGCTGCAAATGACATCTCACATTGTTGATCTCATGTCCTAAAAATATTTTATTATATTTGAGAAAAAGGCTTTGGTGTTGGGAGTTGTGAGAGCATGTGAGATCCCTTTGACATTTTCCTATTACCCGATCTTCCCATTACCTATTTTAGTGCCCCTTATGTGAATTTATTATTTCTAAGTGAGAATAAGAGTAATACTATTAACTTGATCATCAACATTATATTTTTCTTCTTTCATATCCATCTTCCTCATTGTTGTTTTCAAACCTAACATTCATACATAAGAAATATTTAATTAGAAGGTGTTAAGCTCCTCTGAGTAGCTAATAATATCTTTTTGAATTTGTAGCACTCATCAACCCATTTAAAAATTTGGTGAATTGTGAAAGATCACATTCTCCTTAATCATATTTATAGGATGATTAAATCAATAGATTCAAAACAATTATCAATGATAACAATAAAAAAATCATAAATTCCTTATCAATTTTTTTTATCAAATTAAAATTTTCTAGATAGTTTTCAAATGATTTCATAATGAATGAATAAGTATCTTTAAATAAAAAAACATAACACACAAATCAATACAAATGTGTGTCAAGTTGATACATAATAGTTAGTAGGGGTTCAAATACATTTAATTTGAATTTGAATATTAACATAATTTCAAATTTTAGATTTGTGATTATGAAAAAGACCTAATTTAAGTCTACATTCATATATTTGGTCTAGGGTGACAAATAGAAGAACTAGAGAAAAATATCAATCTATGTTGATTAATAGTGATGCCACTAGGATAAGTTAATGCCATGAGATAAATTAATGTACAATAATTTACCACTTCTAGGGTAGTTACTGAATTAATGGTTGATAAAATAGAGACGTGCCTCAATTTCAATTTTCTCTCTATTATAGAAAATAAACCATAAAAAATGTGAAGGTAATATGAATTAATAGTTGTAAGTTAGGAAATAGGATTACACCATTTTGGAAGATGGAACACACAAGGGAGATGAGACGATCCTATTTCACTAACATAACATTCAAAGAGACCCCTAGAGATCTCAATCCAAGGATGAAGTAGGGGAAAGAGATCTTGCAATAGGGTATCCTAGGGTATGATTAATTACTAAAGAGGGGTTCACCACCAAGCTAGGGCTTGGAAAGACTAATGAAATACAAGACCTAATTATGAAACTTAATGATATGCAATATCTAATTACATAACCTAGAAATGCAAGTAAATCAGAACAAAAAACTACAAAATTAGAAGTTTGCACCTGGAAACCTGTAGAGGCTTGAATGAGGGCCTGCAATGTTGAAAACACTAATTTTGATGCTGATTGGGACTCACATGCCAATTTGGGTGATTTAGTCCCAGATTGAGTTTTCTGAAACTAGAATCTAACAATGCTTGATCTAAATCTCCTAAAACCCAGAAAATGGTAGTACTGGGACTCATACACCCAAGGTGGCATATTAGTCCCAGTATGATTTTTTAGAGGGTTAAGACCTGATTCTACTCTCCAATCTCTTCACTTTTTGCCACACTTTTCTTCCAGATCTAAATCCCTGATTTCAAACCCATAAAACACTTTTCGTGACCTTGCAAGTGAGAAGACAACTCCAACAAATTCCTTCAAGCTTGTAACCTAATCTTCAAAGATCCTTCAAGCTCCAAGACACCCAGATCTGCAATTACACATGTAGAGAGATAAAAACTTGTTGATTGTTAGGGAATAGGGGTTTGTCTTGGTCAAAACCCTTTGAGGTAATTAAACCAAATGATGAGATAATGAAATAAGGACATGAAACCTGAAACATGCAACATGAACAATAATACTTTGAATGATGTCTTGTAAATCTACAATCTAACATGAAGTGGCCATGAAGAATGTAGATCTAGATCTTGAGTATCGATATGAAATAATGCTTGAAAATGGATCTTCAATGCTACATCACAACACTAGCTCAACAACATGCTTGATGCTTGATAATCTTGACATGATGATGGATCTTGAATTGCTGCAATAATTGATGAAGAAATCTGCCCTTGAATGCCTTAGAAATGCTCTTGTAAACTCTCTTGATGCTCTTGTGAAGTCTTGGAATGCTTAAATCTTGAGTGCTTGACTTGATATCATGAAGGAGTAATGAAATAATGATTTAAGACCTTGTTTATATAGGAAATCCATCCAAGTTATTGTTTATTAGATCCTAGAGGCCTACATTCATAAAATTTGAATTTAAAACCTTGATTTCTTGTTCAAAACCCTAAAAAGGGGACAAATGGGACTCATACACCACCTCTGGTGTATGGGTCCTACCTAGGTGGGACTCATATGCCCAAGGTGGCATATGGGTCCGATAGGGCCTTTTTAGAGAGAGAAAGTATTGTGGAGTTAAGAAATTAAGTCTATTTGTTGACCTTGTCAGGATTTTGGTTGAAATAAGCCTTGGGATGCATAATATAGGGTATTAGGGGCCTATTAATGATGATATAAAGGTCATAAATTCAAGAGGGCCCAAAAATCAATGTGAAAGTGTAAATAAATATACTTTACAATATCAAATTAAGGAAAAATTATGTCTTATTTAGCTTAAAAGTCCCCTAAATCTAATGTGAATGTGCACAACACATTACAACACTAGATTAAGGAAACATTAGGTCCAAGGGCCCTAAATTTGATGTGAAGGTGTAAATGAGTGCACTTTACAACATTAAATTAAGGAAAAGTTAGGTTTATTTAGCTTAAAAGGGCCTAAGACCTAATGTGAATGTGCAAAACACATCACAACACTAGATCAAGGTGACCTTAAGTTCATTAATCATTCCCAAATTAAGCAAGGAAAAGGGATACTTTTTCTGTTGCCACAATAGTTTCTTTGTTTTTTGATGTAAATATGTAGAGTTTACTAAGTATTAAAAATAATTATTTTTTTTTTAAATATTTTTTAAGGAAGTAGAAGAAGCACAACATGAGCATTCTGCTAAAGAAGAGAATGTATATGATGGCTCTCTTCTGAATGTGGAAGAAAATTATATTGGTGAAGAGCACACTGCAGGAGAATTTACTAAAGATAATGCTCCTCTAGTAGGAGATAATAGCACTATAGATGTTAATGTTACAGAGGCACAAAAGGAGGTTCACAACTCACCTCCTCCAGAACCAAAAGTAAACCTAGAGATGGATATACCTCTAGATAGAACTAAAAAACATATGGATGATAAGAAAAAGGATGTGAATGCATCTGGTACTGATGAGAAGAAGGATGAGGAGACACCGATCAATGTTGAAAAGAAAGATGAAAATGAAGAAGTTAGTATTGGTAACAAGGAATAGGCTTTGGAGAAGAAGATTGCAAAAGATGATGCAAAGATAGTTGGAGAATCTTTTGGTACCTCCAAATATTCTTTGAAGAAGTTGTTAAGCATGCTACTATAGTTTCAATCGGTAGTATTTACCCAACTACTTCAACTTCCAATGAAACATGGCATGTAGATATGGATAATATCTCTCCATTGCACAAGCTTCAATTGGGTGATGTGTTTCATGCCTTTGCCTAGAAGGAAATTCTACAAACACATTAAAAGAGTGCAAAATTGATTGATGAAGTAGTAAAATTTTTACAAGAGAGCATACCTGGTGCCACCATTGATAGTTCTTTATCTCATATGGAGAACTTAAATTTTTTTCTTGATTCATTTAAGGAGTACTCCAGTGGGTTGAAAGAAAAATTGGAAAAGGAGATAGATACAAAGGTGAGTGATAAGAGGTTAATGGACATATCAAAATAGTGGACCACCATACACACTAAATTTCAAGATGACCTCAAAGATGTAAAAGATTGCTTGGTAGAAGCCAAAATGTTGAACATTTCAATTTTGTGTGAAATGGAAATGCTCCACAAAGAGCATAAAAGATGAGATGGACTCTATTGAGTCCCCAAATTGACAAGGAATTTAATGCCTATGATTCAACACATGATCTAGATGGGAGCATGAGGAATGTGATAGAGAATATGCATGAGTAGTTTTCCCAACTACAATTTGAAAAAGAGGAGATAATAATGCATTTTGGTCATCTTAGGGATTTGGTAAATTCCAAATTCTTACCTATCTCCAGTGCCCTTTTGAGTGCAGAAAAAGAAACTAAGTTAAATTCACTACCCAACACTTTGGATGATGGTGAAGAAATTTTGATGGAGTTTCAGAACTAGGGCCGAATGCTTGACCTTGCCAAAAAAAATTGGGAAGAAGGGAAGAAGGACTAGAAAACACACCTCGAGAAGATTTAGGTGTCAAATTATTCTTCTGAGTGATTGCATTTATTTTTATGCATTTCAGCTCCTTGTTGAGATTTCAATGTATATATGCAGATGCCACAAGATAGTTTTCTAGAGAAATTTTTGATGGGTACAAACCATAGGGGAAGTCAATAAAGTTTTTTCAAATTTTTACTCTATTATATATATGTACATATTAGTCAGAAGGAGTTCCAGTACATGAGCAGACATATGTATGCACACTTTTCCCTTGATGTCATAGGGGAGAATATTTTTGGAGAGAAGTTTTGGCATGTTTCCATCAATGAGAAAGGGGGAGAATAGTTTTGGAGAGAAGTTTTGGAATGTTGCCATCAATGAAAAAGGGGGAGATTGTTGGAAGAATATGAAGTTTTTCATTGATATGCTTACTAACAACATGAGCATGAGGTATGAATACAAGTTGTACAATATGAAGTACAGTGTTTTCATTGATGTCAACATTGTGATCTGGTATGAAGATCATTGTGCAGACCATTTTGTATAGCCCGAGCATGCATGAGGATGGTAATCTTGTGCTTAGTTGCAAGAATTTTTGATCTAGTGCAGACAGTTGAAGTGGAAAATTTCCTAAGTGTTAAAATAGTGTTTTTTAGTGTATTGGACATCTGGTATTTTAGTCCACATTGGTCCATCTTGAGGAATCTTTCTCTATAGTTCTAAGGAATTTTTTTTGGATGTTATGTCTAAATCTAAGTTTATAGATTTTTTTTTTTTTGGTGAAGAATTTATGATGGGTTTCCTATGTTCTTTTTTCAATGGTTTTGGGAAATTGTTGAAAAGGATGTTGTGAATGCTGTTAAGGAATTCTTTGGGTCCAAAAGTATTCTTAAGGAATTAAATGCTACTTTTGTGGTCCTTTCTCCCAAGAAACCTGGGGCTAAGGAATTTGAGGCGTTTAGACCTATTAGTCTCTGCAACTCTTTCTATAAAATCATATCTAAGGTTTTGATGTCAAGGATCCTTACTATCCTTCCTTCGTTGATATGCCCTCAATAGAATGGTTTTGTTCTTGGAAGGAAAATATTAGATTCTATAGTTACTGTCCATGAGAATATCCATTCACTTGTGGAATCTAAAACTGAAGGGTTTCTTCTTAAGCTAGATATATCCAAAGCTTATGACCGTGTTGACTGGGAGTTTTTATTTAAAATTCTTAGAGTGTTTGGTTTTAGCAGCAAAGGCATTCAGTTGGGGAATCAGTTGGTTACTACTATCTCCACCTCTATCATTGTGAATGGGTCTCCTTCAAGATTCTTTCAAAATTCAAGAGGCCTAAGACAAGGTGATCCTATCTCTCCTATTCTGTTCACAATCATGGCTGAGAGCCTGGGAAGGAATCTTAAAAGTTTGATTGAACAGAGGTCTCTTGCCGGTCTTAGTCCTTCATCTACTAATTTGATTTTTTCTCACCAATAGTTTTTTGATGACACTATGCTGATGGGAAGATCTATGGTGAATGAGGCTAAGATTTTGAAAAAAACTTTGGACATGTATGAGAAGGCGACTAGGTAGATGGTCAACAAACATAAGAGCTCCCTTTTTTGCTTTAATACCCCTAAGCATAGACAGGTCAAGATTTCAATAATCCTTGGTTGTAGAGTGGAATCCTTACCCTCTACTTATCTTGGACTACCGCTATGCCTTAAACCCCCAAACTCCTTTTGGTGTTCGCTAGTTGATAGGTTCAGTAAGAAGTTGGCTGGATGGAAAGGAGCTCTTCTGAGCCAAGCTGGAAAAATTTAGCTCCTCAAAGCTTCCCTTCAGAATCTCTTGGTTTATGCTTTAAGCCTTTTCAAAATTCTTGCTAAATATGCAGAGGCCATTGAAAAGATCCAAAAAATATTCCTTTGGTTTGGTGTGGAGGAGAGAAAGAGGATGCCTCTAGTAGGATGGGATTTGGTTTGCAGACTGAAAACCTTGGGGGGAATTAGGTCTTAGAAAAATCAAAATGATTAATAAGACTCTTTTGGCTAAACAAATATGGAGTTCCTTCTCGTCTGTTGGAGAATGGAAAGATATTTTAAGAAGTAAATATATGACCAATTGTGTGTCCCTCAAAGATTTGTTGGATTCTCCTATTTTTCCTCATGGTTCAGCTTGTTGGAATGAAATGATTGCTGGTAGAAAGATCTTGGAATTAGAGGTTGGATGGCACATTAGAAGTGACAATCAAGCTAGGTTCTGGGAGGACAAATGACTTTTTAAGGATCCCCTAATCAAAATTGAAAGATTCAACAGATGGGCTGAGTTTTGCAAAGCAAATTTTGGAGAGTATGTTAAAGATTATTGGAATGAAGGAGATTGGGTGGATTTGTGTGTGGTTAGTCAGGAGTTGGCTCAACTTAAATCTTCCTTAAGGGTTGTTAGATTGGGACACAATCAACTGGATGATCATCTTGTCTGGATGGACAACCCTTCGGGTAACTACTCTATTTCTTTGGTCGTTTCTCTGCTATCCCTTTCTCATGCCCCCATCCTTTTCGGTCTAAAGTGTGGATTAAACACTTGACTCCTAAAGTCAACATTTTCTTTTGGATTCTACTTCAAAATAAGGTGCTAATGGTGGACAATCTTTGCAAATGGGGATTTCAAATCCCCAATAGATGTTACCTTTGCAAGTGTGAGGTGAAGTCAACAAACCATTTATTTCTCCACTGTCCACTTGTTACTACAATCTGGGGAAAAATTTTAGCCCTCTGGAATATTTCTTGGGTGTTCCCCCTGTCCATTGAAGATTTCTTTTCACAATAGAAAACTCCATCTCAAAATCCTTTCATTCGAAGGTTATGGGATTTTATTTTCCCTTTTGTTGTTTTGGGAGTGTGGAAATAACATCATAATAGACTTTTCAGGGATAAGGAGATGTCAGAGACTAATATTTTTGAAAAAAAAAATAGGCTTATAAAGGAAAACTTCAATGTTACTCCCCAAAAAGCTCTTAACCTTGAAGCTATGGTATGTACTCCCTATTATCTAATGATAGCCAAGGATTGGAATATCAAAATGGATGTTTCTAAGGCATCCAAGCAAGCTAAAAAAATCAGGGAGGGTGTGTGCTAGACCTTTCCTCCAAATGGATAGACTAAAGCCAACTTTGATGGCGCTACGAAGGGAAATCCAGGGATGGCTGGAAGTGGAGGTGTGTTAAGGGACTCAAATGGTAACTTTATGGTGGCTATGGCCATTTCCATAGGTCATCAATCCAACCATGTGGTGGAGGCTATAGGAGCTTTTCAAGTTTTAAATTTAGCACTTAATCGAAATATAAAATATTTATGGCTTGAAGGGGACTCCAAAAACATCATTGACTATCTCCTAGGTAGGAACCCCCCCTCTTGGTCTATAAAGAATTGGATTGAAGAATCAAAATCTATTTTAGACAAGTTCGATAAAGTTAAAGTATCCCACGTGTACATGGAAGCTAACAATGTGGCAGATTACTTTGCGAATGAGGGGGTTAAGAGGGAAGTTTTGAACACGTGGAAGAATTTCAGGGACTTGGGAGCTAAAGTTAGGGCCTTATTAGATTATGATGTTACACATGGGAAAGAGTAAAATATCTTTAATGATGATAGGGAAAAGGGCTAAGTATCAAAATCAAGAGATTTGATAGGGCCGTGTCAAATAACTTAGCTGGTAAGAAAAAGTGGCATGCTTTGTGGGTTCATTGGAATGGTTGCGTAAATTTGAAACAGGTTTTTGGCACTGGTAGAGACTGTAGTGAGGTGCATACGAAAATGGGGGGGATAGGAAAAGAATTGAGCCAAAAAGCTACGAAATGCACATGAGGAATGCTAAGGTCTCGAAATAGGTTGTGAGAGGTGGTTTGGTTCCATTCCTGGAAAAAATTCATGGGCCTGATCCTATGGCTACTGACTACTTTGAGAAGAACTAGAATAATGGAGAAATAATACTCTTTGGGAGAAAAGTGAAACTGGATGAGAAAATCATAGGAGAGGTGACTGGAATGTCCACTGAGGGCATGAAGTTTTATTGTGACAAAAGGTTTTCAGATGAGGTGGTAATAAAATTCCCTAAGAAAGAAAAGGAGAAAATGAAACTGGTCAAAGTTTCCAACAACTATTTTGAAATTGATACCATCAAGGCGCTTTGGAGAAAGGTGCTCCATGTCATAATGGAGTATATTACCTTGGACGAGAGATTCACCAGAGTTTATGGTCATCACTTTGCTATCCTTAACCACTTCCACCATAAGGTACAAATTTCTCTACCTCATTATTTGTTCTATTCATTGAGCAATAGCCTTGAGGACCACAAGAAAAATCCCAGGAGATACCCTATTCTTCATCCTGGTCTTATTAGGTTAATATATGAACATTATCAAAGCCTGCCAACTTTATCCAAACCAGTTGCCTCTATGGCATCTGAGGACTATGATACAGATAGTGGTGGTTCAGAGAATCATTCTAAGCCTAACCTAGAGAGAATTGTTGAAGCCCATCCATCCCCTATTCTGTCTAGTAAGAAAACCCAGCTTTGTAAACCCCAACTCTCAAAAGCTAACCCTGAGATTTACCCTGACTACCCGATTCCTTTAAAGAATCCCGCTCTCAAGGGTTCCCTTGCCAATAAGTTGGTTTCCTACTCTGTGGACTCTCTGAAGGACAAAAATGAGAACCCTGAAGCTAGCAGAAACTCTGTCTCAACCCCTCCCGCCTCTTTCAAAGATGATAGTACTAGATTTCCTGGCTCCCCTGACCTAGATGATATTAACCTCATTTTAGACCGAGATCAATCTGGAGATATCCTTGCCTCTGCTAGAAGTGGCATTGGTGATATTTTCAGGGTTATGAAATGGGCCTATCAAGAAATTAATGATCTTAATCTTAGAAATAGGGTTCTAAACAACAAGTTGGAGGAACTGGAATTGAATTTGTTTGCTCTGAGCAATGAAGAAGGAAAAAGGAAAAAGAACAATACTGGAATTGGAGATGATGACATTGAGGTCAAGTATAAGAATCTAGAAGCTGAAATTGTTAAAATAAAAAACAACATGAAAAATGTTATGGAACAAAACCATAGAATGGCAAGGCAAAATGCCATTATCATCAATGCAATATCTGAAAAGTTGGAAAAGTTGCAACAGGGCCTGTTGGTTGTTGATCTAGAAGAGGACAAGGATAAAATAAAGAATGAGGACCAAGGAATATCAAGGAGGACCCGTGCCAACCTTAAGAGGAAAGTTCCTCCTACTACCCAGATGGTCCAGATCTTAAAGAGGGGGGTTCAGGAAATGAACGACATGGAAGTTGAGACAATGGAAACATTAAAGTCCCAAGTGTAGTCACTGCTGGCATTTTGTTTGGTCTTTTTGGGTCTTTTTGGTGGCCCTTGCTGGATTTTTTGGTGGTTGTGGCTTTGTCATTTTGTTTTCCTCTCTACAGCCTCTCTATTTTTGGGGGCTTTGACAATATTCTCTTTTATTTGTAAACTTTGTGGTTTTGGGTCTATGTAAAACCTATTTTTTCCTCTTTCAAAAAAAAATATTGGGTTTGCCACTAACAGTGATTGCTAGTATAAGGTATATGTTTTGGTGAGTCCACACTTCACCATGAAACAATATATAGTGTTATAGATTTATGGGAGTTTTGAAATGTGTCAGGTGTATCTTAATTCCAAGTTGAAAGAATTTTGGAGTTCCACATGTCTTATTTTGGTTGATCAATTGGTAAATTTTGATGCTAGGTCATTACCGATGCCAACCTAATATGATATGATTATTGTAGAGTTTAAATAAGTGTCGATGCATTATGTGGGAGATAATATAGGTCCATTATGACCAATTTGAGTTTGTTGTAAGTTTTTTTTGTGGTGTGAAGCATGTTTTGAGGCTGACAAGTTATACTTTGCATAATACATCTAACTAGGCTATCTTAAGTGATGTTGGGATGAAATCAGTATAAGTATGAGTTCATTTCAGTGTTGAATAAAGAGTTAGTGAATATGAAAGTGTAGTGGATATGAATTGTGTGAAAGTGATGCAAGTACAAAGCAAAGTAGAGTGTTAGAGCATAGTGATGAAGTGTGTTAACTCTATGTATTGAGCTTTAATGGAACTGTATTCCAACATGTTGTAGATGTATTTGTAATTGTTCATTTTGGTTGTATTCCACCCCTCTCTTCTATATTTTCTTCTTTCTGTGGACAGTGAGTCCAAGGTATGTGCAGGATCATTGTGCAAAAAATAGGCCCTTAAGTGGCAAAAAATTCAGAAAAACCAATGTTAGGCAACTTGACGTAAATATTTGAATAAGTTATCTATATTATTTTAAAAATATGTAAGAATAGAATTTGTAGAAAATTGAATTTAGTTTCTAAAATACTAGGTTTATTTAAAAATAAATAAAATCTATTTGGTGAAATTTTGAAATTTCAATGCAATAGTGCTTAAATTTCAGGGAAAAAATAATAAGTAGATTATGCAATGCGACCACCTAACCATAATAAAATGATAATGATATTTTGTAAGATTTTATATATAGAGTAGAGGACTCATATGCGGATGTGATGCATATTTTTTGTAATTTTTTTTCTAAGTAAATAACTAATTATGATTTTTTATTACGCTTTTAAGAAAATATAAAACTAGATGCAATGGAGCCACCTTAACTTGGTAAAAATTCATGAGAGTTATTTTTTTCTTTTTTTAATCCTATATTATGTGAAGCATAGAATGTGACGCATGTTTCGGATTCAAAAAATATGATACCGTTTGAAATTTATAGATGTTTTTCAATCAGCCTATCGATTAGGACTTTAGTCATAATTGTAATAGAAAATGAATAATAATTATTTATTAAATTCAAATTAAATCATAATTTATATTTTTGGAAATCTGAGAATCTCCTCTAAAAACCCTTTTCGTTTCATTAATTTTGGGTGAAAAAAAAGTCGTCAGCCACATACCCCCATAATATTGCCACTTTTTGGCGCACCATGATCCTGCACATACCCTCCACCTATAGTGAGCACTTTTATAATATCTTATAATTGGTTATAATATTTTGTGAGCTAATTATCACCGTTGTTTTTCCCTTTTTGGTTTTTCCACATAAAAATCTAGTGTTCATGTGCTATGTGATGTTGATGGTTGATTTCATGCTTTCCTTTCTTATTGGAAATTGAATATGCTATGTGGAATGAATGTTTAAATATTTAACTGGTTTTAGAGAATATAGATTCATCCCACCCTCTCAATATTCTGAGTGTTAAACATAAACTACATTAACTTTCCTTTGAAGGTTAATGTGATGGAAATTAAATTGTCTATTTCCTGTTTAAGGCATAGTAGTATGTGATTGTATCAACATAAAACATAAGATACTAAATGTGCATACTGGTTCTCAAAAGGCTTTATGAGTTCATCATTTTCTTTCAAAATATTCCACATCAAGGCTGGTAGTTCTTGCATGAAATAGAATGTAAGGCATATGAACAAGGTCCCATACCTAAATGGATAATGGGATTTCTTTGTTCATTGAATTTTGTCTAGTAGCTCTCCTACCACATGGCCTCACATAGGTCAATGTATTTTCCTCTATTACCATCTAGTAGACTACAGGAATAACAGTGGTAGAAGTTGAATCATACCAGTTTGTATAGTAGATATTGTAGGTGATGCACATGGTGACATACTTGACTATTGGATTTGTTATCTTTATTACATTGATGCTTATCCCATCATAAGTTTCTTCAATCATCTTGGTAACCTCTTTGTTGTTAATAGCCTTCTTCAATGGTAATTATCATTGTTACCATAGGCTTGTGATTGCCTTGATTTCATCCTTTGCTATGTGATAGGATCGATCTAAGTATATTTTACCAGTATGTAAAGGAATTAGGGTAATGCAGACCTAGTATTCTTGTGTAGTGAAGTCCGCAAGCTCCTTCTAGATATCGAATCTCTTTTCTAAGATTTTTTATATTGTGGTCGGTAGTTCTATGTTTGTGGTTGTAATAGGGTATACCTTAGAGCCTCAAACTTGGTGTCATCTATCTTTGATAGGGGTGCATGTATATACTTTCATATATATATTTTATGTAAATTAAGTTCATAGCGACCTTTGAAAATGCACCTGTTGGGTTGGTATTCATTACCTTGTATGGAAATCTCTTATACTTAGGCCTGGGATTTTTAGAAATTTCAACAAGAGTTGGTGCAACCATCTTTGGAAGCTATAAATTTATAGTGGAGTGATGATGATTTGGTAGGGTTTTGTGGGGAGGCCAGAGAGTTTGAGTGTATGAGAGTTAAAAGAGTATAAGAAAGAAAGTGAATGAAAGTGAGAGAGTGAGAGTGACCTATTATATTTATATATTTACACCATGTGAGTGTATTAAATGTTGTAGCCATTTTCCCATCTTCCTATGGTTTTTTTATCATTATTTTCCTATGACTTTTTTTTCTAGTGAGTGATTTCCTATTTTTTTTGTGTGATATACAATAGTATATTTGTTCTAGTTTTATGGTTCATTTGTTGAACACATGAAATACTAAGAGGGGGGTGAATCAATATTCTACTAAACCATCTAATTATCAACCATCCAATTTCCAAAACATATTTAAAAATTATAAGAAATGTAAGCATAAATAACCCATAACACACACAACACATGAACACCAAGATTTTTACGTGGAAAACAAAAATAGGGAAAAATCACTGTGAGGATTAACTCACAATATGTTATAACTAGTTATAAGATATTACAAAAAGGCTCACTACTAGGAGGACTCATTGACCAAGTGAACTCACTGTTCATAGAGAAAGAAACGATACAAGAGAAGTGTCTTCATAGCCAGAGTTTGAACTGACAGAAATGCATCTAACTTATGTTGAATTAAGTTCCTTTGAAGCTCATTACACATTCTACATTCAACTTAGATTACTAGTCTCTTCTCTACTCTATTTTTTCACCTCAAACACTAAATGCCCAGCTCATTCGCATAATTCTGCAATATTCACATCACTACTCACATTCAGATCATATGTCATCATCTTCTCTCCTTAAAATAAAAATCAACCTTGTATATATATCAGTCTTCACCACAAACATTAATTAGGTCAGCCTAATTAGATGTAGCCTCAAATTATGCAAAACATGCCTTGTTGACACCCAAATGAAACCAAAATTCCCTCACACTCAAAACATAAGCAATATAGGTCGACATGGACCTATAACAACTCGTATTTCCATCCACATCAAATATTTAATCTTCTCAATGCTTCGCATACCTTGAGTCAGCCAATCATAGAACTAAAAAGTAGAATAAGTTCCAACTAATCAGTTGACACCAAGGAATATACAAACAACAAAATGTCATGCCAATTGAAATATACAATGTACTAAAACCTATAAACCTTCCCTTAAAACCACAACAAATAACTCAAATCCACAGAGGAATGCAAGCCAATTAGGTAAGGTCCAATACATAGAAAACTATATAAATCATATCTGCCGAACTTCTATTACTTGCAACTATCGAACCACTTAACCATTTGAAACAACTAAAATTTTGGAATAATATGGAACATATATCTATGAACAACATACTAGAACCACATAGGTATTTCTGAGAATATTAATAGACATGGACCAAAATACCAGAGGGCACTGTGTGTTGAAACTGCCAATATGAACACTTAGTCAAAAATCCTTTGCAAAATACTTTTCTATAAACATCCATCATTAGTCATGTGATGTATAATTGGTGTTGAGATCAATAACAACTCATTAATGAAAATCAATGACAACCTTATTCATTCTTTCAACACTGTTAAGTTAGTGTATCTATAGAATATTCTTTATTGATCCCTTGTTTTATATCTTTAGGGTTAGGTTGAGGAATTTGATGTTCAAACTTTGACCTACCTGATGCTTTCCCATGGCTTAACCTAGTTGTGTAATTTAGAATAACCTTATAATGGTCATTCCTTGTGTGTATAATTGATTTTATGTCTACATGCTTATGTCTTAGGTATAACCTTTGTTCTTCGATGTTTACTAGTTTCTAGTATGATGAACATATTGACCTTTTAGGTTTGGATATGGCCACAAGATACTTGGCCGATGGTTTTTATATATTTTTATATATTTTTTGGTATCCTTGTTATACTTGTAGTAGTTTATAGAGGGCTTATAGATCTATTATGTATCATAAGTGCTCTTTGAAACTCATAGTTTTTTAATAAATTTAATTCATGTTCTCCTTGCATTCATTCATAAAGAACTTCACCACTATCTATATTGTCATTGTTACCATCTAGTTCAATTTCTCTAGAGATATTGGAGTCTTCTTTTCTTCTGAAGTAGGTAGTCTTGAGATAGAGTAAATAGTTTTTGTATCTTCCCCATCTCTTTTTTCATCTTCCTCTACATATGTCCTATCTTCCCTTTCACCTAGTGGGATATGCACTCTCTTATTGTCATTCACCAAAGATATCTCATGTTTTCTTGAGTCTATTATGCCATTAGAATTGACAAACCATATTAATCTTAGTAATCATTTAAAAGTTTTATAGGGTTCTTTCATCTCAATGACCTCAAAATTTATAATTTTCTTAAGTTATTTTATGTTTAATTCCAAATTTCATGTTCCTAAGGTATCCATACCAAAACCATCTACCAAACTAATATTTTTTGGTGTTTTTACTAACTTGGGTTTGCCCAATCTCTCCCAATTAGTTGTTGGAATAATTTTCAAGTCTACACCTAGATCTACCATCACATATTTAACTTTTCTATTATTAAGGTGGGTGGTAATTAAAAGAGGGTCATTCTTCTAGTTCTATTCTTCTATAATTTGAGGGAATTTTTGTTTCTATTTGTTCCAATACTTCCCCATTTTTTAAAAAAATTGACTAACTAGGAGGTCCTTTGAATAGGCCAAAGAAGACAAATTATTTAGCATAATAACTTCTTTGCAAAACAAGCTTTGTCATCATTTTATTGTTGTATAATTTGTTGTTTTTGCATCTTCCACCACTCTGTAATGTTATTATTTTCTTGGTCATAAGTAATCATATTCTTGTTCTTCCAAACCATAGTCCTCACTAACTTCTTCAATTTATCTTTTTTTATTCTTCTTGGTATTAGTCCCTTATCTTGTTAGGACTATAGCCTTATTCTTCTTCATTCCAAACTTCTTCTTTTTCTTAAATTTCATTTGTTGTTCTTGAGTTGAATATTCTTCAATTAATGTATCAGATGACCATTGATCCATTCTTTGACAAAATCTGACTCCTTACATTGATATTCTTTTGATTACCCTAGTTCCTCTATGGCCTTGCAAAATTTATCAGTTCTTGATTGTGTTTTGTTTTTATAACACTTTTGTACTTTCTCACATTTAAATGTCATTATAACTATCTCTACAAAATGGAAACTTCCTCTCTTTCTTCCCAACACTCTATAACATAATAGCCTAGCTTTCCACAGTTATAACATGTAACGTCATTTCTCTAGTGCTTGTTTCTATCATGTCCTCTTCCTCCTCTTTATTTTGATTATCTATTATTTGAAATGTAATATTATGGTTGGTTGTTCTGCAATGCATAATAATTTCTATTATATTTCCAAGGTGGCTTCCTATATCCTGCATCATATAAGGGACCTTATGCAATTCCTTTGACATATGCAATATTTCTATCCATCTCAAGATCATAGTTGTGGTTCATCAAGAATTTTTGGTTAGGATGATTTATTGTATTTTGGAGTTGAAATTGATATGTGATACAATCCTTAGTGAGGTGGTTTTCCCATTCTTGGAAAGTTCTATAGTTTTATTAATTTGTCTTGATTAGTACAACTTTTAGTTCTACATGTAATGTTACTTCAATTCTTTCTCCCCGAGCCTTCGGGAAATCGTTTCAAATGTGACCTTCTCTTGAAAAATATGTGCACCAAATCTCCTTAGCTTTCTTGCCTCTCCTCTTTCTAAAATATCATAATTTTGTATCATCAGTTGTTCTACCACTAATTAAAATTCATCAAGATTATCCTTTATGTCATCCTTATGTGGTTTGTGCCATGTCTTAGATTCTATGTGGTATGTCATCGTGATCGGGTCTATATAAGTATCAAATTTCCTCCCATATAATATTATTCTTATTTCCTTTTGTAATCCATAGATGAACCATTCAATATTTTTTCATTCAGTTAGAGGTTCCTCCCATTTGTGATAGAATTCCATGAATATTTTGTCACAGGTCTTCATAGATTTATCTTCTCTTTCCACCAAATCCCTCATTTTACTAATACTCTCCATAGGGATATCACCTGAGGTGTCAAAGTTTTCAAAGAATTATTTTTCACTTCCTCTAATTTTTTTTCATGTTTCAAATAATTTTTCTTGTACCAATCCAATACCTCCTTCCTTAATGAAGATATAAAATCTAATGACTTTGGATTTTCCTCATCAAAATCTCATCTTTCCCACATAGATTCCATTAAGAATATTCTTTTTTCAACCTCTGCTGTATCTTTTCCAAATACTGAGATTTTGATTAGTGATTCCATTTTTTTTGTTTTATTTATGCTTTAGGTCTATGAATTTTTTGACAATTCTTTTCTTCCTTTTCTTTCTTTACTATCCTGGGTGTATGGGGCTTCTACTTTCTTCCCTTATCTCTTGCTAAATTTCAGTCAAAGTACTCCTTTCCATGTATATCTTCCCAATATTCTTCTTTTCCTTCTTTCCCTCTTGTCTCTTTGCTTTGTAGTGTGTCTTCAAAAATTCTTCTACTCTTATATGGCTTAGGGGATGGGTCCTTGTTCAAGGGCTGACTCTTCAATACATCTCTTCACCTTCTTATTTATTAACGATATTACATTTGTTATTGAACACAATTATTTTCCAAAATTAAATCTAATCTCCTCTTCTTTTCCTCTTTCTTCCCTTGATTTCATTATGCTTCCATTAACTAATTCTTCCAAATATTCTTCTTGAATAGGTAGTTCACCTTTTCTAGAGTTTCTAGAAATTCATTAATTCTATTGTCTAAATTGAGCGTTAGTTTTCATAAATTTGGGTTTATTGTAGTACTTTTGGAGAGTTACAGTTGGAGTGGAACCTTTGTGCCATTACAAACATCTAGCAACAATCTTCTAGATCTTCCATAATAATCAATGTTCTTCTTTAAATTGGTTGGTATTTGTCTTTATTTTTCCTCGTGTGACTTTAATCTCTTCATGGTCTTCCATTCTTCTTCTATGTATTCTCTTTCTTTCCCTTCAGTAACACCCACGTTGGCATGCTCAACAACACCCTCATTGCCACACTCAATTCTTTTGTAGTGTTGTTCTTCTCTTTCAACAATTTGTCTTTGTCTTCTCTCTCCTACATTTGGACTTTTCATGTTCATTTTTCTTGATAGTTCAATTTTCTCTTTGATTTTTCTCATGTTTTTCTTTTTCCATGGGTGTGGTTGATTTGGGATTACATTAATCATTTATTATTTCCCATGGTAGTTATTTGATAATTTTTTTAATTGTTTACATCTCTTCGAGGATCCCTTTTAGAATTCCTCCCCCTTTCCATTCTCCATCCCCTTAGTTCCTAACTCCCTCTCACATGGTAGATTCCAAGAGGATAGTGCCACAAATTTTCATATCTTCCTCTTTTCCCTTCTATATCTAATTTAAAATTTTGAAAATATGAGTATTTTTGTGTTTTATACAACCTAACTAGGGTCCTAGCAATGAAAACAATGTTATCAAGAATGCCAAGGAGCACAAACCAAGTTTTTGAACCCTAAGTACTTTCTGAGTGTTGTATTTATACCCTAGAATCAGTCATATAAAGAGAGAAATGATTTGAACCAAACATAATACCAACTAGTTAACCAAACATAACAAAATATCACATCACAATATTAAACCATCAATTTTGAAGGTTCTATGCACTTCTCTTGCACTCTTAAGATCTTTCACCTGAAAGGAGAGAGATAGAACCCTAAAATTGAGGTGGTTCACTCAAACTAAGGAATGCAAGATGGAATTATGACTAAATCCAACTAATCTATAAAATTGATTGATTATGAATGCAAAACTAGTGAAATATGCAATGTTTGAAAACACAGTGAGGTATGCAAGAATGAACTAAAGACATAAACTAATGCAAAAAAAATTGAACAAGGTCTAACAGAGTGACCCTGGGAATTGAATGTTGAATCTAGAAGGCTCTAAAAACTGGCAGAAATCACTGTAAATCACCAGTGGGACTCATTCACCACTGATGGAAAATCAATCCTTCTACTGGAAAAAAACACTTGAAATTTCTTTCTGACTGTTGGGAACTAGATTTTGACAAAATCAAAAAATTCAGCCCTCAGGTGGGACTCATTCACCACTGATGACAAATCAGTCCTCCTCCAAAATTCTATAAAATCAAAGGTCAATTCTATAGTTCTAGATCTGCATTTGTCTTCTTGTCAGGTTGAAAAAGTCAAATCTATAGAAAACTAAATATAGGTTGTCTCTAAGCTTGAAATAGGTTTTAGTTGAATTGAAACACTTTGTTGACTTGTTTTCCACTTTTCAACACCTGATTGCTTGACAAATCTACATACAAAAGTCTGCAAACACACATGCAAAAGGGAAAAAAATGGTTAAGGGTTAGAGTATAGGGATTTGCCTTGGTCAAATCCCACTTTGGTAATCAAACCCTTAATAAAGAAATGAAATGAAATAATGAAGGAAATGATGAATAACAACATGCAAATTTCCTAAACTCACCAAAAACGTTGTTGAAGAAGTATCAAGATATGTCAATGGCTACTCCAAGATACTTGATGTTTGCTTGATTGAATGATGCTTGAATGAATTAGTGAATGAGTGAACTTGATGAATGGAGGGG
>VDFB02271122.1:0-23541 GCA_007258455.2 Sequoia sempervirens | reverse complement strand
GCAATTTTCCAAGTTTACATACATTCGAGCCCAAGGTTTCACTGAGAGACCGAACAAGCTGCCCTGGTACCCCAATGACTAGATAATACTATTAGAACTCTCTCAGCAGCTGCAGCATGTCCACACCCTCCTCAACAATAAGCACTTGGCAGGGATCTCTTATCCCTTTACCTTCGAGCATGGCATGTATAAACTACAAACCTCCGAGTGTGCTAGGAATTCAAAACTACACACTGCTCGCCCGTGAATGGACCTGTATGGGCATGTAAGAAAAGCACTGGGATCAGAATTTTCCCATTTACATATTGTCGAGGATTTCTGGGAAAATTTCTAGGATGACAAAGAGGTGCGTGCTAGGCACTACATGAGGATGACTCCATACTTCGTAAGAAGGGTGCAACTGTTTCCCATACTGGATCAAGTAGAACAAGATGAAAGCACTGCCATGGATCTCCGTTATAATGTAGTTGAAAACTTACCACTGCCTGCAGTCGACTGGGATGAGTAGAAGGTCGATGAACTAGACATCGTGACTAAACCCATTGTGGCCCAAACCAAAGAATGGGTTAATAGACAAGTGAGCCAACTAAAGCAACAGGGAGTCGTCCTAACAAATGAAGGGCTGAAGAGCGAACCCAGTGCCACCAAGGATGTCGCTTCCACAACTTCAATGGGTGGGACATCTAAGTCTCCTTCTATCACCAAATCAAAGAAGAGGAAGGGTTTAGAAATAGAGCAATCTCCAAATCCCAAAGTTTACAGAAGGAAGGATTCAGGGGGCTCACCTTCCAAGAAGCTCAAGCAAATATGGGGCACCATTGAGCCACCTATAATCCAAGAAGGTGATGAAGAAAGGATGGTTTTGTTAGAACCTCTTCCAACCCTCCTGGTCTCAACTACCCCATCGTCTGTCTCCCTGATCATGGTCGGCACATCCTTGCCGATGGTGGACATCTCAGTCCACCTTTCCCCTTCACCTCCGGCTAAGCCCATAATAGTGATTGACTCCTCCTTCACCATGACTACCCCTCCTTCCTCCATTGCCATGTCACCTACATCACTCCCATTAGCCATAATAGCAGTACCAATCCACGCTCCCACATTTCCTGAGGCTTTCTCAAAACACATGCAAAGCCTCCCTTCTGAGCTCTCCCAAATCTTTAGGGATGCCACCCTTGAGGCTACCTTAGCACATGTCCTCACTTCAAATGCACCCTCGCAACCTCGTAATGGAGGCCACAATGCTGATATCCGAAGAATTGGAGAGGCGGGAGTAGGAGGCCACGAAGTTAGTTGAGGAGTAGGCTGAAGAATATTATGAACACCCTGAGTATGAGCATGAGAAAATTGATAGGGTCCAGCATACGAAGAGGAAAGAACAGGATCTTCCAAGAGTGGGGATGAGGAGGAGGATGCCGATGGTAAGGTCATCATACAAACCTTTGATGACGAACTCCAAGAGGAGATGGCCAGATAGTTGAAACATGATGAAGAGGTAGAAAGGTCACCTCTCAGAGAGGGAGAGGAGGGCGACAAGACAACAAAAATTGTGGAAACCCCTATAGAGGAAAAACAACTGGAGATTGTGCCACCTCCCATAGAAGAAAAAGAAAAAGAAGAGGACCAGCCCAAGGTTTACATGCACAAGGGCGAACAAATTGAAGACATAAATGAAAAGGAAACTGAGGAAGAAGGAAGTCCTTAAGGATAGTTGATAACTAAACTTCCCATCAAATGCCTCACACTCGTCCTCGATTCTAATGAGGAAGAGGAAGACAACACCAAGATGAAAGGTGCACAAGCGGAACGCCTGACAGGGAAGGGTGAAGGTGATAAAGAGCCATGAAAAGAAGAATCTTCCATGCCCGAGTGGTTGGAAAAACAACTTGAGAAGAGGACTTTCGCCCCTAAGGATCCAAGAGCAAGGCTAGAAGCTATCCTAGCTCGAGCACAAAGCTCAACTAGAAAAGAGAAAAAGCCTAAAGTAAGATCCAAAATAACAATGGATGCTTCTAGGTCCCGAACCACACAAATAGCAACGCCCATGGAAGGCCAGGCTGGTATAAGCTACAACATTTCCACCATCAACTTGAGGACCACTACCAGAGAGAAGAAGGTAGGGCACCTTGAGGAGTCAGTGGCTATAGTAGTGCACCTGATAAAACAGGACAAGGTCTTGAAGGATGAACTTAAAGCACAAGTGGCCACCTTGACGGATTACATCCAATAATGGTCTTCAGTGGATGACATGCCTACCACATCCATGGCTTCACCCCAACTGCTGTCCAAAGAGAAAATTGACAAGTTGGAGAAAAGAAAGAACTTGGACAAGACTATAGAGAGCTGGTTCTGATAGGTCCTATACGTTAGGAACATGGGTATTAGCCAGGTTGTTCGAACAGCCAACAAGTTCTTGGATCTACAACAATATTTGGAGAGCATGAAGAAGCTCTACACCAACTTCCCTACAATGTATAACTCCACCTATCCAAAGATTGAGGCCATCCTTCAGTTACCAAAAGCCACATGGGAAAAGGATCTTGCATTCAAAAGAGATGATCACTGGCTGATGGATATGTGGAGGCAGGATCTCGACAACAAAAAGGAAAGGTTGGAACAGATAATGAGTAAGGTGGATCCAGACATCGAATGGGTCAAGGAAATCAAGGCAGAATGTGCCCGATATCTCAAGCTAATGACAAAATATGTTATGCCCGTAGTGGAGATAGATCCAGAGAAGATAAAACCTTACTTTCAGAGGAAGATGGAGGATGAGATGTCCAATGAAATAGCAATGGAATTCATGAGTTTCGCCACCCGTGCCTTCGACCAATCAGAGCTATTTAGAGGTCAGGGCGTAAAGTATGATAAAGACTGGAAAAATCTTGAGGATAATGCAAAAGAATGGAGTTACCAGATGCTACAGTATGAGATCATTGAGGTAGACAAGCTCCAACCGGTTATTCTAAAATTCATGGAATATGTAGCTTCGAAGAAGCAGGAGGATAGCACTGTAATCAATGAGGAGCCCCCAAAGGAGTAACTACAAAAAAAGAGCAAACAACGAAAGACAAGATGCTACAGTGCCGACACTAAGTGACAAAATAGGAAAAAGGACAAAGATGTATTTTTAAATTGTAATATATTGGGGGTAGGTGAAACCCTATTTTGTAATGAATCTTGGCCACATAATAGAAATCAATCTTGGCCATTCATTTAACTTTTTGGGCACTATAAATAGGGGTCTCCTCTTATTTGCAAATGGAGTTGAGTTGTAAAAACATGCTGTTGAAATTTATAATGAAAATATATTGACTTGGTGTATTTTCTGATTTCTTCACATGTTTCATGGTTCAATCTCCATTGTTAGATGCTTTAGTTAGATTTTTATTTCTATTCATTCTTTAGTCTGATTTGCATTTCTATTCATTCTTTCATGCTTTTTATATATCACGTGTTTTCAAACATAGTGTAAATCTTAGTTTAGCATTTGTTTTCATTCTTTTAGTTTAGTTGATTGCATTTATTTTACTTCATTTAGTTTAGAAAACACTCCACAAGACATAATTTGAATGAACCATACAACATTTTTGGCCTAACTCTCTCCTTTTAGGTGAAAAACCCTAGAAGAGTAAGAGAAGTCCTAAGAGGCAAAAATCGATGGTTCACATAGATACTCATGATGATCATGATTGCACTTATCCCAATACCTCTCCTTTTAGTGATGAAGGTATCTTGGTGAAAGAAGATACACTCATTGAGAATCATGAGGATCTTGTTTGTCGTTCTCATCCCCTTTGGGAAGATATTTTAGCACAAGCGAATCAAATCATAGACACATTCTTAAACATCACCTTACCTAATTTCTATTGTGAGGATAATTTTGAGAAATATAAGCTTATAGATGATGAGGATGTGTTGGTCTACCACAACCCTCTTTATGATCCTTCCCCCATCTATCCTATTTTGGAAGACATTTGCGAACAAAGGCATGAAGTTGTAAATGCTCATGATAATCATACTTGTTTTTCTCCTAGTATCTCCCATAGTTGTAAGGAAGATACTTCGATGTTAGAAACCACAACCAATGAGAGTCATGAGAATCATAGTTACCCTCTTTCACCTAAGAAAAACCTTATTGAGCAAGAAAATTCAACCATTGATCATCCTCATACTTTTGATGAAGTCCTTTTAGAAGAACAAACCTTAGAATATCAAGAAAATTTGGTTTGTATTTCTCCTCAAAACCCTCCTCCTAGGAACAATATCATGATGCAAGACACAAACCACAATAATGATATAGAATCTCACTTGCTAAGGGATGTTAACTTTATTCAACCTCAACTCATCCTTTACCCCCATTCACATAAACCTCCACCTCAAAAAAAATGTGAATATTTCCTATACCCACCTAAGAATAATGTATCACAACAACTGAGTTATAATACTGTTGCTCATACATATAACACTCACAATAATCCACAACTGCCGCAACCCACCCCACCCTCTTTAACTTTACGCAATCTGCCTAGTGCCCCTCATAGACCTCCCACACACAAAGGAGTATGACCTTGTTGAACAATTAAAGAATACTCCTGCAAAGATTTCCCTTTGGGATTTACTTTAGAACTCACCAAATTACCACACTATTCTTCATATAGCCTTACAACAGATTGTAGTTCCTTCTGGTACAACTCTGAATGATGTGGTATCTTTAATCCATAGAATTAACCAAGTTAATCTAGAAATTACTTTCCATCAACATGAGCTCCCTCCTTTAGAGTTGTGAAAACAAAATGAAGCCTTTATGATAATTGCTCAATTCAATCACATAGGTATCAAAAGAACCCTTATCGATAATGATTCTACCCTTAATGTGTGTAGTCTGAATCTTCTTGATAGATTGTGTGTTGACAAGTCACAAATAATACCTAATTCTGTATCTATTTGAGGATTTGATAATACAACAAAGCAACCACTCGGTGTAATTACTTTTCCTATTATAGTTGGGGTGGCTACTTTGTAAGCTCCTATTCATGTCATGCCTTATGATCTTTCATATAATCTTCTTTTAGGCAGACCATGACTCACGAAATGAATGTAGTGCCTTTGAACCTTCATCATATCATGAAATATGTCTATAACAATCACATTTATCAATTTGAAATAGACCCCGAGCCTGAAAGTTGCTTGCATCTTGAAAAAGGAGCTACAAGTCCTTTGAAAACATTAATTTCAACATCCAATATAGATCCTCTTGAAATTGGACACAACAATGAGGAATCACTATCTAAATTATTTGGTGATGATTGGGGATCCTTAGAATTCACACCATCATTTATGGGTGAATACATAATTACACAAAAGAAAGATGAGAAACAAGGACAACCAACCATCATGACAACTCAAAATTCTGCACAATTTTCTCAACCATCTACAAAAGAAAATACAACATACACAAAAACCTTTCATGAACACAATAATGAACCATCACCCAATCCAAAAGTAATGAAGATGCTTTATGGAAAATGTTATGACCTCATGAAACAACTTGGGTATAGTGGAAAAGGATGTGGTGCTCAAGAACAAGGTATCCACAACTCTATCGATCCTCTCACAAAACAAACAACTCATGGTCTTGGCTATTGCCATGTAATAGAGATCACTAAACCCTCACTCAACATCAACAACCCCACACAACATACTCCTAAATCAACCTTCACCATCATCCATTCTAAAGTCCTCAACACTAGTGGTTTTGAACCTCATCCTTTACCAAACATAAAACAAAAAAATACACCTTCGCTTAATGTCAATTTCATCTCACAAGACACCAATGATTTGTAGTTGATAGATTTTACCACCTCCTGTAATTGTGAGAACAAAATCTTGTAATCTCGAGAAACTTGTGTAAGTATGAAATCTACTACTAAGCAAGATGTATCTTTGACACCAACCATAAGACTCCCTTCTACCATTGATCAAGAGGGTATCTTGTCAAGACTCCTCCAAGATCACTTGATCACCCTCCCTCACAGAACTTGAAAGAAATGCTCTTACAAGACTTCATTTTGTGCCTATCATAGAGTTCATGATCACTCCACTAATGAATGTAAAGCGTTGAGTAGTAAAATTCAACATCTTAAGGAGTTTGGTATGCTTCCTCGTGTGGGGACACCTAATTCCTCTAATTGATACCAATTTTCACTCTCACCTACATTTCATCAATTGTTTCAGCTCACCTTTGTCTTGCACTTAGTGGGGGCAAGCGGTTCGATAGCCTTTTCCTTATATGTCACTTGTTGCTATCTCTTTTGACTATTCGTTAACCTTTCATGAAAATATAAGAGCAAGTTTAGGATGTGGACGGCATGTCTTAAGATTGACTTGCATGTGACATACTACCTTTCTTCATGATGTAGCTTATCGGAAACATGTGACTTGGCATAGGGATTTCCAAGTAAGCTCTCATGTCTTCTTCTACTTTAAGGCAATTGCTCATAGTAGTGGTGTTCGCAACTACTTTAAAGTGGGGGCATACATCACCACTCACATTTCATTGTGTGATTTTCTTTTTCTTGTGATTCCCTCTCTTGGAAACATTAGGTACAATGTTGTTTAGGATGAGACATTGCAGTTATCCTATCTTGGAGACATTTGGCATGATGTTCCCTGAGATGAGACATTGTAAAAACTAAGCAAAATCCCTTTAAACAATCCTTGCACTACCTTGAATTAACAATGTCTATGAGTGTCAAGCATACGAAGTTTTGCTTACCTCATAGAGCTCAAAAATCATTTTTCATTGTGGCACCTTATTAAAGTTATCAAGAGGTATAACTTTGATATGGTTGAGTAGGAAGCCCATTCAATGGCACGACTTTCCCCATATCCACCTATGTGTTTGTGAGTGCATACCAACTAGTGTATGTTTCTCACATTTTGGGATTTCTCACCCTACAAACAATCAAAATTTTTGTGGCCCCAAAGTGAGTATCCATTCTCTTTTTCTGACAAATAGCCTAGATCTAATCCACAACTAGTTTGACAAATGATCGAAGCTTGATCCACCCTTTTATTTTCACTCTTCTAGTACTTTCCATTGCATGATTTTGTATCTTGATGGTTTGACTTAGGATCTTCGATCCTGAGGGCTTGGCCACCTCCATTGATCTTTGTCATTCTTTGTCATCTTCATCTATACACTCGGATCTCTCTTGAATGTTTAATTTAGTGTGAGTTTGAAGCAAGTTCACCGTCTCACTAAAGTGGGGGCTAAATGCATCATAGAAAAAAGTACCTATTGCTTGATATGGGAATAATTCATGATAAATTGGACTTAATAAGGCCTTGATTTGGGTGTTGTGAGGCATTTTATGCATCCACACTAGGTATTGAACCCTTGCAAATTAAATAACATGCATTTAACGATGTTTAGTAAAGGTGTTGTAAAGGAATTTCACACTCTTCTAGACTTAATAAACTCATTTCTCCCTAATTCAACATTATAAAATGTGTTTAATAACATCATCACATCAATCTAGAAGTCTTGTAAAATAAACTTAGTGATAAACTAGTGTTGTAATGTGTCTCACACATTCACATTGGTTCTTGTGCCTTCCTAAGCTACGTGGGCCTCATTTTAGTATTGCAAAGTGTATTTAATCTCACTTTCACATTGAATTCTATGTCCCAAGCCCTAATTGACCTTCACATCATCATTAATAGGCCCCTATTAACCCATATTGTGCATCCTTAGGCTTAAATTGATAAAATACCCAACAAAGTTGCAATTTAAACCTTATTTCCTTATCTACTCGCATCTTAGCTAGAAAAATGGCCCTTGTGGGATCCATTCGCCATCAATGGCGAATCATTCCCATCCTGGTGGGACCCATTCACCATGGGTGGTGAATCACTCCCATTTGGCCCAATTTTTACCTTTGAGCAGGAAAAAGTGAAAATTAAGTTTAATATTACTTCATGTCAGCCTATGATGAGGTATCATCAGGTTAATAAGGCACAAGTGTGTATAAATAAGTGTTTTTCTCCTCATTTTACATCTCCTAATCTCTTATCATTATTCATCCACCAATCTTCCATCTCAAGTCAAGCAACTTAGGGTTTTATCATTTCAAGTCACCAAGATAACAATTTTCAGACCTTCAAGGGTAGATTCTTCATGTTTTGTTGCAGAATTTCAAGATCAAACATCATGGAAAAGTAATCAAATCCATCATTGCATGTTTTATTCCATTCTTTCATCAATTTGGTTTAATTGCCTAAAAGGGGTTTGACCAAGGAAAATCCCCATGCCCTAACATTCAACATTTTTCTCTCTTATCTTGTGTGTTTGCAAATTTAGGCATCTTGGAAGCTTAGAAATAATTAAGAATCAACTTGCAAGGTTCTTCAATTCTTCTCTTCATTCAACAAGTCAAAATATCAACAAAAACTCATTTTTCAGGTTCAAAAATCAGAGTTTTGGAAGCGAACACCTGTAGAAAGCCAAAGTGGAAACTGAAAGCTCTAGATTCCACCTTTGAATATTCAGAAATTCAAAAGTTGACTCATTTTTCATCAGTGGTGAATGAGTCCCACTTCCAGGTCAATTTTGAGTTTTCTGCATTTTTAGATACCCTTTTGTTAGAAATAGGTTTTGACTCAATTTTGCAGAACTAGGATTGATTCACCCAGAATGGTGAATGAGTCCCACTAGGCCTAAAAATGAGCATCAACAATATTCTAGAATCCATTTTCAATCTCCATCCATATTCTAGGTGCACACTTTCAATCTCATCCATTTCTATTCAATTTTGCATTCATTTCTAGGTGTTTTTACATTACACAATGTGCTTTCAAACATCACTTGTTTCTTAAAGTTTTACATTAGCAATCAATCAATTTCATAGTATAATATCATTTAGATAATCTCATTTAGACATAATAACATCAAACATTGCATAATTTGAGTGAACCACCTAGACTTTTGAGTGGGGTTTATCTCTCTCCTTTTAGGTGAAACATTCCTAAGAGTGCAAGACTAGACTATAAGCCCTACCCAAAAATATACGGTTTAGTAATTAGTAGATTTCAAGTGAAATTTTCTTGGACCAATCAAAACACTACAAACATAAATGCATTAGTAGTTTGAAATAGTTTGTCTTCCCCTAAACGAATACCACACAATTATGTTAGACTAAAAAGCACATAAAAGTAGACAATAGAGGTTAGGGTTAGATGACCATCCATAATTAAAAAGTAATTGTATAAAAATAGAGGCCAAAGAAAATAGTCAAAGATGGCTATATCTGTGAATGTGGCTCTTCAGACATGGAAAACAAGGCATACACAAATCTATATGATTGAAAAATGGGATAAGATATGCAAATGTGACTCTGTTACTCTATTAGACGTGAAAAAACTTGCACATGTGGAAAAAATGATCAAAAAACCCTGAATAATCAGAAATTAGATGTGACCAAAATATCAAACATGGCCAAATTAGCAGAGGTGAATGTTTGTGGTTGATAGTGGCAGTCGTTCATGGGTCTATGAAACACCATCATGCCAAAAACCTGTAAATAATCGAAAACACAAAATTTTGTTAGATCAGGGATGTGGGTCCCACCGAGCATGCAATAATATGAAAAGGGGTTGGTGAAAAATAGAAATGAAACATGAATTATCAAATAAGTATTAGAATTCATAATACTCATCAATAAATGATCAAATCCCACGTACAAATGAAATT
This sequence comes from Sequoia sempervirens, assembly GCA_007258455.2. Classification (NCBI taxonomy): domain Eukaryota; kingdom Viridiplantae; phylum Streptophyta; class Pinopsida; order Cupressales; family Cupressaceae; genus Sequoia; species Sequoia sempervirens. Next base: position 13,787 of record VDFB02271122.1, on the reverse strand, counting down.
GAATGCATACATGGTTAGAAATCAACATATAGAAATGAAAATCAGATCAAAACAATGAAAATAAGTTACTTGTGCAAACCTTGCATTCCATTTTAATGGTTGATACCAGTGTGTTGGATTGCTCAATCAAGAAGCTCCCATGATCGTAAAAGCATGAAATGATGACCTAGATGCATGATAGTTGCTCAAAATGCTCAATGATAATGATATGCTCAAGAACTCAAAGTTTCTCAAATGATCTAGGTGTATCACAAATGACCTAGGTGTACGATAATGAAGGAATGATGTTTGTTTTGTAGATTTCCAAAATTATGATCAATGGTTGAGATTAGATCTTAAGATCAATGAATAGGAATGAATCAAGGAAGATGAGGGATCAAGATCAATTTGAACTCAATATATCTTTATAATTTAAGGAAAATTGGTTTAGAATATTTTGAAACGAAGGGTGAAGATTAGATCAAGGAATGAAGGGTGAAGGATGGATGAGAAGATTTAGATATTTTATGATATTTTTTAAAAAAATATTCCATGAGAATATGTCTTTGAGAGGGAAAATTAGAAAAATTAAATAATTCAAGATTATTTAACTATGGACGATTAGAATATTCTTTTTTAAAAGGAATATTCCATTCAAGTGGAATGAAAGATAGATAATTAAATTTAATTAAGATTATTTAATCATGAGACATTAGAGGAAAATTAGATTTATGGTTAATTGATTATTCAATTAGGCTTGAGATAAGAGGAAAATTATTGAAATATGATGAATTAATTAAATAATTCAAAATTACTTAATTAATAGAGGAAATTAAGACAATTAGTGAGAAATGATCTTAAAAGGGGAATTAGTGATACAAGTGATGAAAATGATGCAATATGCAAGATTGAGTATGAATATGATGAAAATGCAAGATTAATGATGTGTGATACAAATTAGGCAATTTTGCATGTCTACAAGTCACCATGATTTCTAAGATAGGGATTAATTATTATATTTTCTATATCACAAAGAAATTATATTTATATTCACATAAAAAATTAGTAGTGATTGGGCCTAATTTGATAAATGGTAATATATTTGACCATTATTTAAATACTATGAGAATATAAAATGAAGGTATATTTTTCCTTTGAAATTATGCTTTTGAAGAAGATAAATTGTTTTGGAAATTTTACATTTTCAAATAAAGAAAGAAGCTTCAATTATTAAGCAATCTTTCATTGCAATAGATCTAATTGGTATATTTATGATCAAACCTACACACAATTTAGTTTTTAATATTGATTCTTACTCAATAAATCATTATCAATCACAAAGTATTAAGTGAAATAACTCATTGTGTATTTAATCACGAGATTTCATAATTGAAGTACTAATATATTACATCTTTTGAATATTATTAGAAATAAAAATTGTTAGAATTTAAAAATACATGGTTCATTTTTTATGGGTTATTACATATACTTTATTTTTGATCCAATATCCAATAGAAATATATTTTTGGCCTTTATCATCTAAACTAGACCTTTATTTCTTTGTTATGTATAAATGAGCAACACATCCATATACCATCAAATGATCAACATTTGGCTTAATCTGTAACCATTCTTATTTTTGAGTTATTCCTTTAACTAGTTTAATAGGACTCCTATTGAGAAGATATATTGTTGGGCATACTACTACACAAAACATCTTATTCAAATTGTTTCATTTCATCACATCCCTTGCAGTTTTCAATAGTGGTCCTATTCTTCCTTTTAACAACTCTATTTTATGGTGGAGCGTATGAAGCAGTAAATTCTCTCTTAATTCCATGAATGTTGCAGCTAAGGAATCTCCAAGTTTTTCTTGAGAATTATCAATATAAGTTAGAAAATAATTTAACTTATTTAAAGAATATGTTTCCATGAGAACATATAAATCTGTATGAATTATTTGAAGATATTATTTAGCTCTTATGGATTTACTAATTTGAAAGCTAGCTCTATGCTTACTAAAAATACACTTTTAAATCTCTACTTTTTTATCTTCATTGAAAAGTAGACCTTCAACCATTTTTAAATATTTTGGAAAGGAGATTTGGATCTTATTGTTCCCCATTGAAAGAATTACATGCCAAACTTACAATACTTTAACCTTATTATTACCTTTTGATTGGCTGTACAAGAACTACACCTCCATTTCCACATTCATAACATTCATATGCATTGTTTGAACAGAAATTTAATATTAACTGTTATACCATTTGGAAAAAAAATAAAAATATTAATATTTATTTATTGATCACAAAATAAAGAAAAATACCAAAACCTCAAATTGTCTTGATTTAAAAAAGGACAGCAATAGAAGCTCAAATTAAAGATGAGCATTATTTCACCACAACCACATTCACAAAAATACCAACTACAATACTTATTACAAACAGAAAACAAAACAAATAAACAGAAAACAAAACAAATAAACCAATAAACTCAATCAACTATTGCTTGCCATTATTCTTCTTGATTGTCTTCTTGATCTCCTGATTTTGTGGACTGCTTCCATTCGCCATTTGAACCTTTAACGAGACCCTTGTTCTGTTGCTGCCACCATTTTGGAGGAATTTTACATTCCTCGCGCAATAAATCACAGCGCTTATTTACGAGTGCTGGATCTCTTCTCCATGTTCCACCAGACCGGTCTAGATAATGCAAGTAAAGCTCTAAATTATGAAAGTCAGCAACAGTAGGGGTGCCCACAATGGCCGGAGAATCCTCGTCTAAAACAAGGTGGACGCCTACATGAAAGTATGTCCAGGGAAGCCAATGCAGCAATTTGCTGAGCCATCCCAAGTTCTCGTTCACAAAAACTCCAGGCACTTTGGGAACCACGTCCCATTTGTTCACAAACCTCAGCACTTTGACTCCAATCTCCTTCACCCGTTTAGCAAAACCAAGATTTCCTACTCGGGGAGAGGCAAAAGCAAACACCGTCACAGGAATATGTTGAAAATTCTTAGTGCCAAGCAGTTGTTTGACATCGTAAGCGCTCAAGGTTGCAAGAGCAGCTCCTAAGCTGTGTCCCGTAAATGTTATGCTTAAATTGTCCATCTCTTTTTCATAAACTTGAAGCAATCGTTCTATCTCCGAGAATACCAAATCCCTCGTGCTGATGTTCACAGTGGCTCCTGCAGAATCTTCACGTCGACGAACATTTGAAGTATAGCAGCTCAGGAATCCTCTCTCAATTAGTACTCCATCCTGTCCGGTTGCGAAATGATGGTCTTTGCCTGTCCTGTGACATCTATAGGACAATCTTGTAGGTACAAGAATATCTCTGAGATCTTGTATCCATTCTTCAGTAGTCTGAGTTCCTCTCCATGCAATCACTATATCTCGTCGCCCAAGCCTTCTTATCTCATTTGGATCTGTGCAAACTGCAATAAAACCCAACCAAACAGCTTCGTCTTTTGGTTTCTCACCAAAAAGCTGGTTTAACAGATTAGTATTAGCGTAAATATATTTAGTGACTTGGTAGCCTCCTTCAGAGATGCCCATCTTGTTGAACAGATCTCTTTTGCTGTGATAACATCTTCCGTAGTTTTCGGAATAGCTTGCGCCATCAAATGCGTCGTAACAAAGCTGTGCCAAATCTCCATATCTGAGAGCTTCAGCTTTGAGAATGGGATCGATGGGATCAAGCAAACCATTCCAATTATGGGCACCTTGTATATCTCGCCATACATCACTTAGCTGAGGCTGCCCTCCGTTTCCAGCATCGCAAGCTTTGAGGGTTGAACGCTCATTATCTTCAAGCTGGGGCAATGCAAATACATCCATCTTCTCCTAAAATGGACTTAAACTATGGATTGAGTGATGAGAGGAATGACAAGATATAGCTATCACAAATAACTATGTCCTACTTATAGGATGTCGAACGATAGGATTAGAATGATCGGCCAGATAAAGCCTTTGGGGACACAATGTTTAAAACGAGCAACTTAGAAATAGGAAATGACTCACTTCCACCTCAGACAAAGTAGAATCCAAATCTTCCACTCTAGCATTCTTGTTATTCCCACAATTTGCACGTGGTTGACAAGAATTATAATCTTTCAACTAGCTTGATCATCAACTTTGTCTTTTCTTCTTGGACCCATCTTCCTCGGTTAGGACGTTTTCAAACCTAATGTTTTCTACAGAGAGAAGGTGCCAAGCGTCTCCAAGCAGGTGATAATATATTTGTTCAGACGCCTTCATAGTATTTATCTAGTGAATTCATAAAGGTTATATTTTAAAAAATGAAAGTAATATTGATATTCCTTTGTAGTTTAGAGATTCTTTACTTACTATAATTGATAATTATGGCTTCCACACATGGCTTCTACTTTTCTTTCACATGCAGAGAAAAATGATATGGTATTTAAATATAAATGAGGGACCATATTATATAGAAATTCAAATTGTAGGAGAGTAATTTTGCTCATGATCATATTTACTAAAATTTTAATTATAATTTCAATTATAATACTTATTATAATAAAGAAGATAAAAAAGAAAGATAAATAAGTCAATAATCTCAAGGGACATTGTTGCTAACAATTATTCTTCTTAATTATCTTCTTAGTCTTCTAATTTTATGGGTTGCATCTATTTGCAATTTTTTGGGGCACGAATAATATGAAATACAAAAGTAAGGATTTGAATGGATGACTCCTTTCTTGAAAGGAAAAAATGCAATTATAACAACAAGGGGTCTGCCTAGTAATGATTAGAAAAGAGAAAATATAGAGTTCATGAATGTTAGGTAAGTGTAAAATAAGTTAAAAACACAACATTAATAGCTAATGAAGAAAAGGAAAAGTATGAACCAAAAGAGGTGAAAGAAGAGGAATTGAGAAGAGAACAAATCCACCATTTGCAAGGATGAGCATTGGCACATGGGGGTATTCTTAATAAACATATATTTTTTGTTTCATCATTGTCAATTTCTTCTCAACGCATAACATAACTTATGCAAGTTTGCAAGGGAAGTATACAATTCAAGGTAATACTTAAAAATAAATATAAGAGTTAAGGTATCACCATCTTACATTTTTACACAAAATACATCACATCCATAAATAAATACTCATTAATCTCAAAACAGGGATGTTACAAAGAATGCTAGTCCCAAATATGATCTTCAAGATTATTAAAATTGAATTCTAGATAATGCTAAATATTTTCCCTACTGTTTGTGCATAGATATGAAAAGGATTGTGTTGCTCTTTTAAACTCTAGATATTAAAGGGTCTTCCTCTACCATCTATATCATTTTATCTCTCTAATGAACTCATTTTTTAAATTTTTGTTACAATAATGCCCTTGAACAAGTGTGCATATTATTTATAGTACTTCCACCTCACATAAATAATCATGGAGAACCTAGGTAGACTATGAGGAAGGAATTCCTAAGCTATCATCTCAAGTGTACTCTAAGTATAATGTGTATTAATTTTTCTATCCAAAAAATTATCCATGTATGGTATTTGTAACAAATATACCATTAATAATTGTAAAACATAGATGCATGCATTAAACATAAAAAAAATTAAGTAAAAGTGCATTCTTAAGGTTTAAGAGTTCTCAACAAGAAGAGATTATGTAACAACATGACCCACAAGTGTGGAAAATGGTGTAGTAGTGCACAAGGATGTGATAGATTTTCTGGAGAAACTCCCAAATTTAACAATTATTATGCTAGAAACTTCATATGGAAGGAATTATGAAACTTAAAGCCAAATCTATTATAATTTGGAATATAAGATAACAAGGGTGACATAAGGATTAGCCACATATTATTTGAGTTTTCAACCTAGATTTAGCTGCAAAACAAGTTGAAAATAGTGAAATAAAATCTTAGACTACAAAGTGATTACAAATTCATATATGTTTCTTTACCTAGGATTAACATACAATAGTAATATGTAAATAAATAAATCAATAATACAAAATAAAATTAGAAATCCATATATACAAATGATTTATCCAGGTTGGATGAAATGCAATTTTGATGGATGCTCAAAAGGTAATCCTGGAAGGGTTGTTGTCGGTGGTGTGATCAGAGATGAGAAGGGAGCTTATCTATTGGGGTACAACAAAGGTCTAGGAACAACTACTAACAACTTTGCTGAGGCTTCGACTATTTGGATTGGAGCCAAATTTTTCAGAGAAAGAGGCTACAATAAGGCTATTGTGGAAGGGAACTCAAAATTGATAATAGACTATCTAAACATTAAAGATAACATCCCTTGGGAAATTAAAGACATGCTGGAGGACTGCAAAAGCATTTTACAAGGGTTTCAGGGTGTGAAATATGTCACTCATCAAGGGAAGGAAATAGAGTGGCGGACGCAATGGCCAATCTAGGTATCAATGAAGAAACTTTAATAAATTGGGGTTTTGAACACTTGCCTAACCAAATTAAGGAGGCCCTAGCGAAGGAAATAATGGGGAAGAAATATTTAAATACAGGTTGCTATGGCAGGATTGATTAATTTCCTCATGGTTGGCATTATGAATAAGATAAGGAGGGGCCCACAGAAGTAAGCTGGCATGCTAAATAGAGGATCTTGTAAGCATTGTTTAAATAGATTGCAAAATATTGAAATTAGGATTTACAAACATGGGAGTGATCATCTAGATAGTAAGGTGGCATACTTAAAAAGGAAAAAATTAAATCATGAAATGAAGAGCATGTGGTGTAACCAGTGGCCTGACTTGCGATGGGACAAATGGAGATGCATGGGTAATAATAAAAAAAGAAGGAATAAAACAAAAACCATCATTACTAGTAAAGGAGGCGGAGGTGTCACTAATAGGAATGATTATTGGCGAAAAGGTGACAATTGTGATAAGAAGTGGTGCATGTATTATAGAAATAACCCTACACCATTGTGTGATCAAATGAATAATCACAGAGTCTCCATTCGCACTGAGTGTGTTGAGCTTATGGTGGTGAGCGTGGTGGACACTAAAGGAAATAGAAGTGACTTTCTTCTTATCTCAAAAAGTTGTTACAATTCTCAAAATATGGGAGGTCCTAGAAAGTGCACTAAGCTGCACAAATTCGACTCACTCTGAAACAATGAGGAGTTGTGGATTCTATTTGAAGAGGTTGGTTTCATGAATTAATTTGAGGGAATGGAGGGATATAATCAGAGATTAAGCTAAAAAATTGCTAATGCGTGGAGAGACGACAAGGTTACTCTAGGAGGGCTTCAGTTTAAAGTGGACCCTAAGCTGATTGTGGAAGCTATGGGATTGGCTTATGAAGGCATGAAGGTTGTGAAGGTCAGTAATGGTAAGTATAATGACTATTTTGATAATTTTTTAGAAGGAAAGGAAAAACCTGAACATTTTCAAAACGAGTATTCTAGGGTAAAGTTGCCTCCTCCTTACCATAATGTATGCTTCATTGTGATGAAATATTTTACCTTGGAAGGTTGATACCAATCTATCCATGGCTACCATTTCCCTATTCTCAACAACATTAGGCATAAGAAAAAAATTAACCAGCCCTTCTTTCTATTTTATTCTCTCAGTCAAAGCATCACTCAGGGTGCTAATATGTCGCTTCATTAGGGCCTTATTAGAGCCATTTGCAAGTTTGTGATTTCTAGAACCCTATAGAACAATCTTATCTTGAAAACCATTTAGAACCATAATCCTTAAAGCTTGGTGAAGATTGAGCTTTTGAAAAATCTTCCCACCTCAACGCCTAAAAGTTCTAAAAAGAAATCCAAAAACCTTGAGAGTTTTGGTAAGAAAAATCAAAACCCTAAAACTACTATTTGGGTTGATTTACTTGTGGTCACTTCTGAAAAAAGGAAAGATGTAGCTATGGAATTGGAAAAGAAGAAAAGAAAGAGGTTTTTTTTAAAGGAATTAGGTGAAGAGGTGGAGGACATTACTATCCCTGATGATAATGAAGCTGAGGGTTCACACCAGGGGGGAGAAGGTCTAAAAGATTAGCCATGGTAGTGTCTAAAGGAAAAGAGAAAAAGAAAAATGTCCAAAGCCCAGATGAAACCCAAAGCCCTCTAGAAAGTATAGAAAAACATGTTGTTGAGGATACTTATTCCTCAACAGAGGAAGTTCCTGACAACCTAGGTAATGAATCGAATGAAGATGAGGATTCCAAGGAGGATATTGAGGAAGATCAGGGTGAAGAGGAAAGGGAGATGTTGCGGTAGGAGAATTTCTAGGAAGAGGAAGAAGCTAATCAAAATATAGTTGGGAATACTGATAAAGAGGAAATTAAAGGTGATGAAGATGAGAAGGGGACACTTGACAGATTGGAGAGGAAAATGCAAATGCTGGAGAAGAATATTTCTAAGATGGAGGGGGACAACAAGATTCAAGCTCTTGAGAATCTGATCAAAGGGATAATGGAGGAAAGACTGAAATCCCTGGAGAAAGGAATGCAAGCTAAAGGTAATATTCAAATAATTCAGACTCTGGAAGAAGTTGTTAAGAATGTGTGTGTGTGGTGGATGCTATGATGAAAAAATTTGTGATGGCCATTGTCTCGGGGTTGGGAAAAATAAAGCAACAAAGGAAGAAAGGAGTGACTAACAAAGAGGACCTCGTTGGTAAGATGGAACCGAAGACAACAGTACATGGTATTGTTGAGGATCTACTCAAAGCTTGGAAGCTGATTGAAGATGCTTAATTTGGTTGCTCTTTTCTGTTGGTTTTTGTTGATGATGTTTTTTCTTACTATGTTTAAGTGGACTGTTGCTACTGGCTATGGCCATTGGTGCCATAACTTAAATATGTTTAATGAGGGGTATTTCTATAGTAGGAATGGTATGTTAGAGGATGTTAAGTTTTGTAGATGGTTAGGGATAGATGTTACTACTGGTAGTTGTTGGTTTTTTTATCACTATATTAGCACTTAAACGTTTGTGAAAAAATGGATTGGTTAAGCATTTTGGATGGGATTTTTGGGGAGTTGGTGGGCTCCCTGTAAGGAAAGCTAGATGCGGAAGCAACTCTCCTAACGTCAAAACCTTAGGAAAGAATGCAGAGATAACTTTTAAATTTTACAATTACAGTCCAATTAAGATGCACTAGAAAGAGATTACTAAAACAGAGAAATAGACAAACACATATGAACACTAGATATATGTGGGAAACCCTTACAGGAGAAAAACCCACCACACCAAGAGAAATCACTTTGTATTACAGTAATGGAGATTACATACAAATATCAGACTTATCTTTTTCATGTCATATTTCAACAACTTTCACAATGATCAAACTTGTACAGGAACCTTCAAGTTACAATCTTTACATAATAGAAATCACTCTAATTATACAACCACACAACAATCTGTTGATCCTTCGAATCATCTAACCAGACATCATATGCAATATTTGAGTATAACCATGTCACCCCTGGCTGTCGAGCTTCCTCTTAGAACTGCCACAACGAACTGTCTTCCAACGATTCCCATTCAACTTCTCTGATTGGTCCACGAGATGCCACGTAGGAAAGTCAAATGGTCAAAATGCAATCAAGCTATGTTGGCATATTGGTGAGACACTGACCATGTCTCCCCAATGCCAACACGGTCAGCATTCGATATCGCCAAGAGTCCTTACAATCGATAAGAGGTTATATTGAGTTCACCTGTTGCATTGACTTCAGTTTTCCTTTCGGCAAGACTATTGCTCTTCGGTGAAACCATATATCGATATCCTAAGTCACACCGAAAAGTAATTTTGTTGGTAGGACATACCACTCTCGCCAGGACCTCATGTTGAGCCTTCAAGTTAATCCAAGTGCATCCACCAGTCGATGATACTTATCGCTTTCGCCAGGACTTCATACCGAGGTCCTAAGTCATACCGAAACATTAGCATTTCCATCGGCACCCATCTATCACTAAGACATTAAACTGTCACCAAGAGGTTTCATCGAGATCTTTATGTTATATTGAGCACCAAATGGTCGGCAAGACTTACCACTCTCGGTGAGAGTTCTTACCAAAATCTCCAAGTTACCCCGAGACCACCATTCGCTAAGAGTTATACTGAAGACCCCTCATCATCTACAAGACTCTCCATCGTTCGCCAAGACTTCATACTGAAGTATTTGAGTCACTGCGAAGACCCCAAGTGTATCCTCATTAGTGAGACCTTCCATTGTCACTGTGACTTCTTCCCGAGTGTTCAAGTCACCCCGAAGCCCCCGGTCGCTATGAGTATCCCCGACGCTCGATAAGAGCATTCTATCGGCTAGAGGTCTCCATGCGGTAAGAGGTCACACTGAACACAACAAGTAACATTGAAGACTCCAATGTGAAACCATTTAGGAAGACTTCTGCAAGGTCACAACGACCTATACAAAACATAAGGTTACAAATCTGCTCGTCGGCCAGACATAGAATATGTCACACCGACTTGGCTCCAATAGAGGTTTTAGCCTGTGGGATTGACACACACATTTCTAACACTCCCTTTCTTTTTTTGTTTCCCACCTCTAGCTACTCTTCTCATGTTGTAATCTCTACTTTGGTGAGGGCCCTTTTTTCCCTGCTTAATCAATCAAAAACATTTTGGGAAACAAACTCCTCTAGAGAAAGATGACAAGTATGCATTAATCTTCAATATACATTATACAATACCAACACACTAACACTTTGTACTCTAAAATAACTTTGACAACACCTATGTATGTTTAAGAAATAATATAAAACTAGCATCTCATACCTCTAATATATAGGAACAAATACATGTAAAAATTACAAATGGTTTCACCAAAAAAATTAATACCAAAACCATGGTATCATGTGAAAACTCCATGCCTAGCTTGGAGAACATATTTTGAGAATAGTAAACACATAAAATGACTTAAAATGGGTGTCACATGGGCCTAGTCAACCAGTTTCCAAATAGAAAATATAAACATAAAGATCTATCTTTTACCAATAACTCCTTGAAAAATCACATCCTGAAATCAAACACTACATTTTAGATTACACTAACTTATGCAAGCCCTCTCTATCATAATAAGATTCTCAAATTATTCCTTGAAATCCTATAAATATAAGACTAAAATATAACCACCATCATTGTGCTCTACCTCCATCATGAATATATGTGACAACAAATCTCAATAATCTAAACAAATAATTATTATAAATTATTTCTCCCATTATACCCTAGGCATCCAAGTGCACCTTCCAAGAGTTTTTGAGAAACAAAATATTACAATGTAAATGTACCTTAATTAAAACATTCTCCCAATTGAAATTATAACTTATAAATATATCCATAGAAAATATATATGAAACTAAGTACAAGAACCAAGGCTTATGGCCTTCCTATACAAATATGACTTATTTGTATGCATTGGAATTATGAGAGAATATAAAAAAATTATCCTAAGGGTTTAAATTTTCTAAAATTACCTCACCATTCTTGACCTTCTCTCACACAAAGTGAAAATAAAAATAAAAATTCTTAATACATTCCTAACCAAACAAATGACACAATGACTATCACAATTGATTCTAAAAACCTTACAATGAAAACCAATACCTATAAGAAGTTTGTATAATCAAATCACCTCCTTAGAAGCATGGGTAGAAACTATATAGTATTCTTTGGTATTTGAAAAATAAACTATGAGATATATTTTACTCATCAAAATCACTACACTAGCAAAGAGAGAAAACATATAGCCACTAGTGGACCTTCAACATTCCAAGTCATTTGCCCAATTGACATCCACAAATCTACCTAAATAAAATGACTTATCCATAAAATTATTACCATAATAATATAAATAGTAATTATAATTCCCTATGAGATATATTTTACTCATCAAAATCACTACACTAGCAAAGAGAGAAAACATATAGCCACTAGTGGACCTTCAACATTCCAAGTCATTTGCCCAATTGACATCCACAAATCTACCTAAATAAAATGACTTATCCATAAAATTATTACCATAATAATATAAATAGTAATTATAATTCCCATGAAAATATTTGAAAACCTTCTTAGCATAAATTTAATTCTCCTTAATAGGGTTAGATATAAACTTACTCAAAAGTCCCACTACTTTTACAATATCTAATCTAATGCAAAACATTGCATTTTTTTTTTTACCAAAAATAATATATTAAGGAATACTAGATATTTCATTAGGATCATCATCTAATTTAAGAAAAATATATAAATAAATGTTAATGCCAATAGAATTTGGAGTACTCACTAGTTTACAATCATACATGTTAAACCACTACAAAATTATAGTAACATACTAACTCTAACTTAACGAAATATTTTTTGTACTTGAACCTAGGTAATAAAATCCATAAAAAAATACATTTTATGAACCAAATTCATATCATTTTCTTTAAAAAATATTTTTGAGATTTATATTTATTACCTTGATATTACTAGTAGATAGCATATCATCCACATACCAAAAAATAATAAAAATTAAATCATATGTTTTGTTAACATAAATATAGTGATCCTCTTCACTCTTATTAAAACCCAAACTCAATGTGATAGAATCAAATAGGTAGTACTAATACTATTTACAATTTTAGACCATGTAATGATCATTTTAACTTAAAAACCAAGTGTTTCTTCCTCTTCAAAACAAAACCATCATGTTGTCACACATATCTCACTAATACAAATTGATTGGTGGAAAAATGGATATATGTGAATATCACACTTTCTCCACACAAATCATTCAAAGATGTCCTAGGTGTCCCAATTGGATTGACTAGCAACCTCACAAGGTGAGTCAATTCTCAATTAGGAAGGACCTAGGAGGGGGCTTTTTCAGCTCTATGGGGTTCACCACCAAGCAAATGCTTGGAAAAGAAAATGTTGGAAAACACAATGTGATATGCAAATGAATTCTAAATGACCTAGAAAGATAAACAAAATATATTAGAAAACTATGACATTGGAAGTTAGGATGTGTGTACTTGGGAAGTCTGGAGATGTTGTGAGGATCTTGGAAATGTAAAGAAGCTTCCAAAAAGTGCTATGGGGGACTAAGATGCCTAGGATTGCATATTAGTCACACTACCATTTTTCGTGTAAGATGGAGCCCGGATATCGAACCGGATCCGGCTGATTCTGTTAAATGGCTGGGGAGAATCATGACCCAAGGTGGCGACATTAGTCCCATTCCCAATTTTGAAAAACTCCTAATGTGATTCTAAGTCTAAGGTCTGTATTCTTTCCTTTCGACCTTTAGGTTCTAAACTTCCGATTCGCCCATAGGTGAGTTTCGGAAGATGACAACTTTGTAATGCAACTTTGCAAATTTTACAACTTTTCACTCCAAATGATCTTCAAGACTACAACCTAGATCTACAATCACAAATATGCAAGAAGGGAAAATATTGTTGTTTGTTAGTGAATGGGGGTTTTCCTTGGTCAAACCCCTTATTGGTAATTAAACCTTGAAATAAAATAGAAATAATGAAAGAAATGGTGAATGAACAACATGCAATGCTACAACTCACCAAACCATTGTTGTAAAGTCTGCAAACTTGTGTGCAATGGCTGCAATGGGTATGGATCTTGACTGCTTGATATATATTGTTTGAATTTCTTTCTTGATTCAAAACCCTACATCATAAATGTTAGCACAAAAACACACATGATGCAAGAAACTCTTTGATATGATGCTTAAATCTTGTTGATGGCTCCAAATGCTTGATAAATATGCTCTTGAATCCTCTTGTGAACTCAATTATGCTATGATAAAATATCTC
>VDFB02271121.1:0-15438 GCA_007258455.2 Sequoia sempervirens | reverse complement strand
TCATAATTGAAGTACTAATATATTACATCTTTTGAATATTATTAGAAATAAAAATTGTTAGAATTTAAAAATACATGGTTCATTTTTTATGGGTTATTACATATACTTTATTTTTGATCCAATATCCAATAGAAATATATTTTTGGCCTTTATCATCTAAACTAGACCTTTATTTCTTTGTTATGTATAAATGAGCAACACATCCATATACCATCAAATGATCAACATTTGGCTTAATCTGTAACCATTCTTATTTTTGAGTTATTCCTTTAACTAGTTTAATAGGACTCCTATTGAGAAGATATATTGTTGGGCATACTACTACACAAAACATCTTATTCAAATTGTTTCATTTCATCACATCCCTTGCAGTTTTCAATAGTGGTCCTATTCTTCCTTTTAACAACTCTATTTTATGGTGGAGCGTATGAAGCAGTAAATTCTCTCTTAATTCCATGAATGTTGCAGCTAAGGAATCTCCAAGTTTTTCTTGAGAATTATCAATATAAGTTAGAAAATAATTTAACTTATTTAAAGAATATGTTTCCATGAGAACATATAAATCTGTATGAATTATTTGAAGATATTATTTAGCTCTTATGGATTTACTAATTTGAAAGCTAGCTCTATGCTTACTAAAAATACACTTTTAAATCTCTACTTTTTTATCTTCATTGAAAAGTAGACCTTCAACCATTTTTAAATATTTTGGAAAGGAGATTTGGATCTTATTGTTCCCCATTGAAAGAATTACATGCCAAACTTACAATACTTTAACCTTATTATTACCTTTTGATTGGCTGTACAAGAACTACACCTCCATTTCCACATTCATAACATTCATATGCATTGTTTGAACAGAAATTTAATATTAACTGTTATACCATTTGGAAAAAAAATAAAAATATTAATATTTATTTATTGATCACAAAATAAAGAAAAATACCAAAACCTCAAATTGTCTTGATTTAAAAAAGGACAGCAATAGAAGCTCAAATTAAAGATGAGCATTATTTCACCACAACCACATTCACAAAAATACCAACTACAATACTTATTACAAACAGAAAACAAAACAAATAAACAGAAAACAAAACAAATAAACCAATAAACTCAATCAACTATTGCTTGCCATTATTCTTCTTGATTGTCTTCTTGATCTCCTGATTTTGTGGACTGCTTCCATTCGCCATTTGAACCTTTAACGAGACCCTTGTTCTGTTGCTGCCACCATTTTGGAGGAATTTTACATTCCTCGCGCAATAAATCACAGCGCTTATTTACGAGTGCTGGATCTCTTCTCCATGTTCCACCAGACCGGTCTAGATAATGCAAGTAAAGCTCTAAATTATGAAAGTCAGCAACAGTAGGGGTGCCCACAATGGCCGGAGAATCCTCGTCTAAAACAAGGTGGACGCCTACATGAAAGTATGTCCAGGGAAGCCAATGCAGCAATTTGCTGAGCCATCCCAAGTTCTCGTTCACAAAAACTCCAGGCACTTTGGGAACCACGTCCCATTTGTTCACAAACCTCAGCACTTTGACTCCAATCTCCTTCACCCGTTTAGCAAAACCAAGATTTCCTACTCGGGGAGAGGCAAAAGCAAACACCGTCACAGGAATATGTTGAAAATTCTTAGTGCCAAGCAGTTGTTTGACATCGTAAGCGCTCAAGGTTGCAAGAGCAGCTCCTAAGCTGTGTCCCGTAAATGTTATGCTTAAATTGTCCATCTCTTTTTCATAAACTTGAAGCAATCGTTCTATCTCCGAGAATACCAAATCCCTCGTGCTGATGTTCACAGTGGCTCCTGCAGAATCTTCACGTCGACGAACATTTGAAGTATAGCAGCTCAGGAATCCTCTCTCAATTAGTACTCCATCCTGTCCGGTTGCGAAATGATGGTATTTGCCTGTCCTGTGACATCTATAGGACAATCTTGTAGGTACAAGAATATCTCTGAGATCTTGTATCCATTCTTCAGTAGTCTGAGTTCCTCTCCATGCAATCACTATATCTCGTCGCCCAAGCCTTCTTATCTCATTTGGATCTGTGCAAACTGCAATAAAACCCAACCAAACAGCTTCGTCTTTTGGTTTCTCACCAAAAAGCTGGTTTAACAGATTAGTATTAGCGTAAATATATTTAGTGACTTGGTAGCCTCCTTCAGAGATGCCCATCTTGTTGAACAGATCTCTTTTGCTGTGATAACATCTTCCGTAGTTTTCGGAATAGCTTGCGCCATCAAATGCGTCGTAACAAAGCTGTGCCAAATCTCCATATCTGAGAGCTTCAGCTTTGAGAATGGGATCGATGGGATCAAGCAAACCATTCCAATTATGGGCACCTTGTATATCTCGCCATACATCACTTAGCTGAGGCTGCCCTCCGTTTCCAGCATCGCAAGCTTTGAGGGTTGAACGCTCATTATCTTCAAGCTGGGGCAATGCAAATACATCCATCTTCTCCTAAAATGGACTTAAACTATGGATTGAGTGATGAGAGGAATGACAAGATATAGCTATCACAAATAACTATGTCCTACTTATAGGATGTCGAACGATAGGATTAGAATGATCGGCCAGATAAAGCCTTTGGGGACACAATGTTTAAAACGAGCAACTTAGAAATAGGAAATGACTCACTTCCACCTCAGACAAAGTAGAATCCAAATCTTCCACTCTAGCATTCTTGTTATTCCCACAATTTGCACGTGGTTGACAAGAATTATAATCTTTCAACTAGCTTGATCATCAACTTTGTCTTTTCTTCTTGGACCCATCTTCCTCGGTTAGGACGTTTTCAAACCTAATGTTTTCTACAGAGAGAAGGTGCCAAGCGTCTCCAAGCAGGTGATAATATATTTGTTCAGACGCCTTCATAGTATTTATCTAGTGAATTCATAAAGGTTATATTTTAAAAAATGAAAGTAATATTGATATTCCTTTGTAGTTTAGAGATTCTTTACTTACTATAATTGATAATTATGGCTTCCACACATGGCTTCTACTTTTCTTTCACATGCAGAGAAAAATGATATGGTATTTAAATATAAATGAGGGACCATATTATATAGAAATTCAAATTGTAGGAGAGTAATTTTGCTCATGATCATATTTACTAAAATTTTAATTATAATTTCAATTATAATACTTATTATAATAAAGAAGATAAAAAAGAAAGATAAATAAGTCAATAATCTCAAGGGACATTGTTGCTAACAATTATTCTTCTTAATTATCTTCTTAGTCTTCTAATTTTATGGGTTGCATCTATTTGCAATTTTTTGGGGCACGAATAATATGAAATACAAAAGTAAGGATTTGAATGGATGACTCCTTTCTTGAAAGGAAAAAATGCAATTATAACAACAAGGGGTCTGCCTAGTAATGATTAGAAAAGAGAAAATATAGAGTTCATGAATGTTAGGTAAGTGTAAAATAAGTTAAAAACACAACATTAATAGCTAATGAAGAAAAGGAAAAGTATGAACCAAAAGAGGTGAAAGAAGAGGAATTGAGAAGAGAACAAATCCACCATTTGCAAGGATGAGCATTGGCACATGGGGGTATTCTTAATAAACATATATTTTTTGTTTCATCATTGTCAATTTCTTCTCAACGCATAACATAACTTATGCAAGTTTGCAAGGGAAGTATACAATTCAAGGTAATACTTAAAAATAAATATAAGAGTTAAGGTATCACCATCTTACATTTTTACACAAAATACATCACATCCATAAATAAATACTCATTAATCTCAAAACAGGGATGTTACAAAGAATGCTAGTCCCAAATATGATCTTCAAGATTATTAAAATTGAATTCTAGATAATGCTAAATATTTTCCCTACTGTTTGTGCATAGATATGAAAAGGATTGTGTTGCTCTTTTAAACTCTAGATATTAAAGGGTCTTCCTCTACCATCTATATCATTTTATCTCTCTAATGAACTCATTTTTTAAATTTTTGTTACAATAATGCCCTTGAACAAGTGTGCATATTATTTATAGTACTTCCACCTCACATAAATAATCATGGAGAACCTAGGTAGACTATGAGGAAGGAATTCCTAAGCTATCATCTCAAGTGTACTCTAAGTATAATGTGTATTAATTTTTCTATCCAAAAAATTATCCATGTATGGTATTTGTAACAAATATACCATTAATAATTGTAAAACATAGATGCATGCATTAAACATAAAAAAAATTAAGTAAAAGTGCATTCTTAAGGTTTAAGAGTTCTCAACAAGAAGAGATTATGTAACAACATGACCCACAAGTGTGGAAAATGGTGTAGTAGTGCACAAGGATGTGATAGATTTTCTGGAGAAACTCCCAAATTTAACAATTATTATGCTAGAAACTTCATATGGAAGGAATTATGAAACTTAAAGCCAAATCTATTATAATTTGGAATATAAGATAACAAGGGTGACATAAGGATTAGCCACATATTATTTGAGTTTTCAACCTAGATTTAGCTGCAAAACAAGTTGAAAATAGTGAAATAAAATCTTAGACTACAAAGTGATTACAAATTCATATATGTTTCTTTACCTAGGATTAACATACAATAGTAATATGTAAATAAATAAATCAATAATACAAAATAAAATTAGAAATCCATATATACAAATGATTTATCCAGGTTGGATGAAATGCAATTTTGATGGATGCTCAAAAGGTAATCCTGGAAGGGTTGTTGTCGGTGGTGTGATCAGAGATGAGAAGGGAGCTTATCTATTGGGGTACAACAAAGGTCTAGGAACAACTACTAACAACTTTGCTGAGGCTTCGACTATTTGGATTGGAGCCAAATTTTTCAGAGAAAGAGGCTACAATAAGGCTATTGTGGAAGGGAACTCAAAATTGATAATAGACTATCTAAACATTAAAGATAACATCCCTTGGGAAATTAAAGACATGCTGGAGGACTGCAAAAGCATTTTACAAGGGTTTCAGGGTGTGAAATATGTCACTCATCAAGGGAAGGAAATAGAGTGGCGGACGCAATGGCCAATCTAGGTATCAATGAAGAAACTTTAATAAATTGGGGTTTTGAACACTTGCCTAACCAAATTAAGGAGGCCCTAGCGAAGGAAATAATGGGGAAGAAATATTTAAATACAGGTTGCTATGGCAGGATTGATTAATTTCCTCATGGTTGGCATTATGAATAAGATAAGGAGGGGCCCACAGAAGTAAGCTGGCATGCTAAATAGAGGATCTTGTAAGCATTGTTTAAATAGATTGCAAAATATTGAAATTAGGATTTACAAACATGGGAGTGATCATCTAGATAGTAAGGTGGCATACTTAAAAAGGAAAAAATTAAATCATGAAATGAAGAGCATGTGGTGTAACCAGTGGCCTGACTTGCGATGGGACAAATGGAGATGCATGGGTAATAATAAAAAAAGAAGGAATAAAACAAAAACCATCATTACTAGTAAAGGAGGCGGAGGTGTCACTAATAGGAATGATTATTGGCGAAAAGGTGACAATTGTGATAAGAAGTGGTGCATGTATTATAGAAATAACCCTACACCATTGTGTGATCAAATGAATAATCACAGAGTCTCCATTCGCACTGAGTGTGTTGAGCTTATGGTGGTGAGCGTGGTGGACACTAAAGGAAATAGAAGTGACTTTCTTCTTATCTCAAAAAGTTGTTACAATTCTCAAAATATGGGAGGTCCTAGAAAGTGCACTAAGCTGCACAAATTCGACTCACTCTGAAACAATGAGGAGTTGTGGATTCTATTTGAAGAGGTTGGTTTCATGAATTAATTTGAGGGAATGGAGGGATATAATCAGAGATTAAGCTAAAAAATTGCTAATGCGTGGAGAGACGACAAGGTTACTCTAGGAGGGCTTCAGTTTAAAGTGGACCCTAAGCTGATTGTGGAAGCTATGGGATTGGCTTATGAAGGCATGAAGGTTGTGAAGGTCAGTAATGGTAAGTATAATGACTATTTTGATAATTTTTTAGAAGGAAAGGAAAAACCTGAACATTTTCAAAACGAGTATTCTAGGGTAAAGTTGCCTCCTCCTTACCATAATGTATGCTTCATTGTGATGAAATATTTTACCTTGGAAGGTTGATACCAATCTATCCATGGCTACCATTTCCCTATTCTCAACAACATTAGGCATAAGAAAAAAATTAACCAGCCCTTCTTTCTATTTTATTCTCTCAGTCAAAGCATCACTCAGGGTGCTAATATGTCGCTTCATTAGGGCCTTATTAGAGCCATTTGCAAGTTTGTGATTTCTAGAACCCTATAGAACAATCTTATCTTGAAAACCATTTAGAACCATAATCCTTAAAGCTTGGTGAAGATTGAGCTTTTGAAAAATCTTCCCACCTCAACGCCTAAAAGTTCTAAAAAGAAATCCAAAAACCTTGAGAGTTTTGGTAAGAAAAATCAAAACCCTAAAACTACTATTTGGGTTGATTTACTTGTGGTCACTTCTGAAAAAAGGAAAGATGTAGCTATGGAATTGGAAAAGAAGAAAAGAAAGAGGTTTTTTTTAAAGGAATTAGGTGAAGAGGTGGAGGACATTACTATCCCTGATGATAATGAAGCTGAGGGTTCACACCAGGGGGGAGAAGGTCTAAAAGATTAGCCATGGTAGTGTCTAAAGGAAAAGAGAAAAAGAAAAATGTCCAAAGCCCAGATGAAACCCAAAGCCCTCTAGAAAGTATAGAAAAACATGTTGTTGAGGATACTTATTCCTCAACAGAGGAAGTTCCTGACAACCTAGGTAATGAATCGAATGAAGATGAGGATTCCAAGGAGGATATTGAGGAAGATCAGGGTGAAGAGGAAAGGGAGATGTTGCGGTAGGAGAATTTCTAGGAAGAGGAAGAAGCTAATCAAAATATAGTTGGGAATACTGATAAAGAGGAAATTAAAGGTGATGAAGATGAGAAGGGGACACTTGACAGATTGGAGAGGAAAATGCAAATGCTGGAGAAGAATATTTCTAAGATGGAGGGGGACAACAAGATTCAAGCTCTTGAGAATCTGATCAAAGGGATAATGGAGGAAAGACTGAAATCCCTGGAGAAAGGAATGCAAGCTAAAGGTAATATTCAAATAATTCAGACTCTGGAAGAAGTTGTTAAGAATGTGTGTGTGTGGTGGATGCTATGATGAAAAAATTTGTGATGGCCATTGTCTCGGGGTTGGGAAAAATAAAGCAACAAAGGAAGAAAGGAGTGACTAACAAAGAGGACCTCGTTGGTAAGATGGAACCGAAGACAACAGTACATGGTATTGTTGAGGATCTACTCAAAGCTTGGAAGCTGATTGAAGATGCTTAATTTGGTTGCTCTTTTCTGTTGGTTTTTGTTGATGATGTTTTTTCTTACTATGTTTAAGTGGACTGTTGCTACTGGCTATGGCCATTGGTGCCATAACTTAAATATGTTTAATGAGGGGTATTTCTATAGTAGGAATGGTATGTTAGAGGATGTTAAGTTTTGTAGATGGTTAGGGATAGATGTTACTACTGGTAGTTGTTGGTTTTTTTATCACTATATTAGCACTTAAACGTTTGTGAAAAAATGGATTGGTTAAGCATTTTGGATGGGATTTTTGGGGAGTTGGTGGGCTCCCTGTAAGGAAAGCTAGATGCGGAAGCAACTCTCCTAACGTCAAAACCTTAGGAAAGAATGCAGAGATAACTTTTAAATTTTACAATTACAGTCCAATTAAGATGCACTAGAAAGAGATTACTAAAACAGAGAAATAGACAAACACATATGAACACTAGATATATGTGGGAAACCCTTACAGGAGAAAAACCCACCACACCAAGAGAAATCACTTTGTATTACAGTAATGGAGATTACATACAAATATCAGACTTATCTTTTTCATGTCATATTTCAACAACTTTCACAATGATCAAACTTGTACAGGAACCTTCAAGTTACAATCTTTACATAATAGAAATCACTCTAATTATACAACCACACAACAATCTGTTGATCCTTCGAATCATCTAACCAGACATCATATGCAATATTTGAGTATAACCATGTCACCCCTGGCTGTCGAGCTTCCTCTTAGAACTGCCACAACGAACTGTCTTCCAACGATTCCCATTCAACTTCTCTGATTGGTCCACGAGATGCCACGTAGGAAAGTCAAATGGTCAAAATGCAATCAAGCTATGTTGGCATATTGGTGAGACACTGACCATGTCTCCCCAATGCCAACACGGTCAGCATTCGATATCGCCAAGAGTCCTTACAATCGATAAGAGGTTATATTGAGTTCACCTGTTGCATTGACTTCAGTTTTCCTTTCGGCAAGACTATTGCTCTTCGGTGAAACCATATATCGATATCCTAAGTCACACCGAAAAGTAATTTTGTTGGTAGGACATACCACTCTCGCCAGGACCTCATGTTGAGCCTTCAAGTTAATCCAAGTGCATCCACCAGTCGATGATACTTATCGCTTTCGCCAGGACTTCATACCGAGGTCCTAAGTCATACCGAAACATTAGCATTTCCATCGGCACCCATCTATCACTAAGACATTAAACTGTCACCAAGAGGTTTCATCGAGATCTTTATGTTATATTGAGCACCAAATGGTCGGCAAGACTTACCACTCTCGGTGAGAGTTCTTACCAAAATCTCCAAGTTACCCCGAGACCACCATTCGCTAAGAGTTATACTGAAGACCCCTCATCATCTACAAGACTCTCCATCGTTCGCCAAGACTTCATACTGAAGTATTTGAGTCACTGCGAAGACCCCAAGTGTATCCTCATTAGTGAGACCTTCCATTGTCACTGTGACTTCTTCCCGAGTGTTCAAGTCACCCCGAAGCCCCCGGTCGCTATGAGTATCCCCGACGCTCGATAAGAGCATTCTATCGGCTAGAGGTCTCCATGCGGTAAGAGGTCACACTGAACACAACAAGTAACATTGAAGACTCCAATGTGAAACCATTTAGGAAGACTTCTGCAAGGTCACAACGACCTATACAAAACATAAGGTTACAAATCTGCTCGTCGGCCAGACATAGAATATGTCACACCGACTTGGCTCCAATAGAGGTTTTAGCCTGTGGGATTGACACACACATTTCTAACACTCCCTTTCTTTTTTTGTTTCCCACCTCTAGCTACTCTTCTCATGTTGTAATCTCTACTTTGGTGAGGGCCCTTTTTTCCCTGCTTAATCAATCAAAAACATTTTGGGAAACAAACTCCTCTAGAGAAAGATGACAAGTATGCATTAATCTTCAATATACATTATACAATACCAACACACTAACACTTTGTACTCTAAAATAAC
Organism: Sequoia sempervirens; assembly: GCA_007258455.2. Lineage (NCBI taxonomy): Eukaryota > Viridiplantae > Streptophyta > Pinopsida > Cupressales > Cupressaceae > Sequoia > Sequoia sempervirens. The sequence goes on along the minus strand of VDFB02271121.1, from coordinate 6,110 downwards.
TTTGACAACACCTATGTATGTTTAAGAAATAATATAAAACTAGCATCTCATACCTCTAATATATAGGAACAAATACATGTAAAAATTACAAATGGTTTCACCAAAAAAATTAATACCAAAACCATGGTATCATGTGAAAACTCCATGCCTAGCTTGGAGAACATATTTTGAGAATAGTAAACACATAAAATGACTTAAAATGGGTGTCACATGGGCCTAGTCAACCAGTTTCCAAATAGAAAATATAAACATAAAGATCTATCTTTTACCAATAACTCCTTGAAAAATCACATCCTGAAATCAAACACTACATTTTAGATTACACTAACTTATGCAAGCCCTCTCTATCATAATAAGATTCTCAAATTATTCCTTGAAATCCTATAAATATAAGACTAAAATATAACCACCATCATTGTGCTCTACCTCCATCATGAATATATGTGACAACAAATCTCAATAATCTAAACAAATAATTATTATAAATTATTTCTCCCATTATACCCTAGGCATCCAAGTGCACCTTCCAAGAGTTTTTGAGAAACAAAATATTACAATGTAAATGTACCTTAATTAAAACATTCTCCCAATTGAAATTATAACTTATAAATATATCCATAGAAAATATATATGAAACTAAGTACAAGAACCAAGGCTTATGGCCTTCCTATACAAATATGACTTATTTGTATGCATTGGAATTATGAGAGAATATAAAAAAATTATCCTAAGGGTTTAAATTTTCTAAAATTACCTCACCATTCTTGACCTTCTCTCACACAAAGTGAAAATAAAAATAAAAATTCTTAATACATTCCTAACCAAACAAATGACACAATGACTATCACAATTGATTCTAAAAACCTTACAATGAAAACCAATACCTATAAGAAGTTTGTATAATCAAATCACCTCCTTAGAAGCATGGGTAGAAACTATATAGTATTCTTTGGTATTTGAAAAATAAACTATGAGATATATTTTACTCATCAAAATCACTACACTAGCAAAGAGAGAAAACATATAGCCACTAGTGGACCTTCAACATTCCAAGTCATTTGCCCAATTGACATCCACAAATCTACCTAAATAAAATGACTTATCCATAAAATTATTACCATAATAATATAAATAGTAATTATAATTCCCATGAAAATATTTGAAAACCTTCTTAGCATAAATTTAATTCTCCTTAATAGGGTTAGATATAAACTTACTCAAAAGTCCCACTACTTTTACAATATCTAATCTAATGCAAAACATTGCATTTTTTTTTTTACCAAAAATAATATATTAAGGAATACTAGATATTTCATTAGGATCATCATCTAATTTAAGAAAAATATATAAATAAATGTTAATGCCAATAGAATTTGGAGTACTCACTAGTTTACAATCATACATGTTAAACCACTACAAAATTATAGTAACATACTAACTCTAACTTAACGAAATATTTTTTGTACTTGAACCTAGGTAATAAAATCCATAAAAAAATACATTTTATGAACCAAATTCATATCATTTTCTTTAAAAAATATTTTTGAGATTTATATTTATTACCTTGATATTACTAGTAGATAGCATATCATCCACATACCAAAAAATAATAAAAATTAAATCATATGTTTTGTTAACATAAATATAGTGATCCTCTTCACTCTTATTAAAACCCAAACTCAATGTGATAGAATCAAATAGGTAGTACTAATACTATTTACAATTTTAGACCATGTAATGATCATTTTAACTTAAAAACCAAGTGTTTCTTCCTCTTCAAAACAAAACCATCATGTTGTCACACATATCTCACTAATACAAATTGATTGGTGGAAAAATGGATATATGTGAATATCACACTTTCTCCACACAAATCATTCAAAGATGTCCTAGGTGTCCCAATTGGATTGACTAGCAACCTCACAAGGTGAGTCAATTCTCAATTAGGAAGGACCTAGGAGGGGGCTTTTTCAGCTCTATGGGGTTCACCACCAAGCAAATGCTTGGAAAAGAAAATGTTGGAAAACACAATGTGATATGCAAATGAATTCTAAATGACCTAGAAAGATAAACAAAATATATTAGAAAACTATGACATTGGAAGTTAGGATGTGTGTACTTGGGAAGTCTGGAGATGTTGTGAGGATCTTGGAAATGTAAAGAAGCTTCCAAAAAGTGCTATGGGGGACTAAGATGCCTAGGATTGCATATTAGTCACACTACTATTTTTCAGGGAAGATGTGGAGTCTTTAGATATCAGAACCAGATCTGAAGGATTCTCTAAAGAATATGCTTGGGAGGACTAAGATTCCCAAGGTGGCGTATTAGTCCTATTCTGAATTTTTGAAAACTCTGAATGTGATTCTAAGCTCCAAGGTCTGTACTTTCTTCCTTTTCGATCTTAGGTTCTAAAACTTCTGGATTCGGCCCATAGGTGAGTTTTCGTGAAGATGACAACTTTGTAATGCAACTTTGCAAATTTTACAACTTTTCACTCCAAATGATCTTCAAGACTACAACCTAGATCTACAATCACAAATATGCAAGAAGGGAAAATATTGTTGTTTGTTAGTGAATGGGGGTTTTCCTTGGTCAAACCCCTTATTGGTAATTAAACCTTGAAATAAAATAGAAATAATGAAAGAAATGGTGAATGAACAACATGCAATGCTACAACTCACCAAACCATTGTTGTAAAGTCTGCAAACTTGTGTGCAATGGCTGCAATGGGTATGGATCTTGACTGCTTGATATATATTGTTTGAATTTCTTTCTTGATTCAAAACCCTACATCATAAATGTTAGCACAAAAACACACATGATGCAAGAAACTCTTTGATATGATGCTTAAATCTTGTTGATGGCTCCAAATGCTTGATAAATATGCTCTTGAATCCTCTTGTGAACTCAATTATGCTATGATAAAATATCTCACAAAAGACTTGTTATGAAAATGAATGAAGGAACCTTGTATTTATACTTATGATTAATATCCTAAAATTACATTACACCAAGCTGACATATGAATTCATTAAATAAAGGAGGCTAAATTCCACTAGAATTTGAAATTAAATCCCAAAAATAACTCAAAGAGGACTAAGACACCCTAGGTGGAATCTTAGTCTCAAACCATGAAACTTGGGGCATAGACACCAAAAAGGGCCCAATTAAGATGCCTCAAAATTAGGGTCCCGAGACCCTTGGGGGACAAAGACACCCTAGGTGGCATTTTAGTCCCAACCCAAAAATCAGGGACACATAGATGGAGTTAGTAAATTATCATTTATGTATTGGAGAATGTCAAGATTGACAAGAAAAAGATGTAATTCATAAGGCTTGTGAACTCAAAATAGGACCAATTAAGCCATAAAGAAGCATAAATAAAGCAAGGCAGGCCCAAATAAGTGTGAAAATACAAGGGTATACATTTTACTACACTACATTTAGCCCCCAGTTTAGTTAGAGGATGAACTTGCTTCAAACTCACACTAAAGTAGCCAACCACACAATTAAAAGGGGTTGAAATGTACAAATGCTAGTAAGATAAGATGACAATAATCAACAGGGTGGCCAAGCCCCCAGGATCAAGATCCTATGGAAAGCAAACATAGGCACAACAGAACATGTTTATGAATGATATATGAAGCCATAACTAGATTGCAAACATACACCATCAAAGATAGGAAAATGGAAAAAGAAAAAGGAAAACTGCAATGAATATAGATTCGACTGGCTGTCCATCATGGTGGACCAGGTCTAAGCTACTTTTCCACTATGCAAACAAAACACATGCTCACAAGGGCTAGTGAAGTTAGGTGCTCACTAGGTGAGCCCTAGGAGACCATATCAAATCCATACCTCCATGAATTTAATAAGGTACAAAAAAAAGCATGCTCACAAGGGCTAGTGAAGCTAGGTGTTCACTAGGTGAGCCCCAGGGGACCATATCAAAGCCATACCTCCATGAATTTAATAAGGTACAAAAAGGAAAAATGCAACAAGAAAGAGGGATGTTCAAAGGGATTTTTCTTAGTTCATGTGAGGTCTTACTTGTAGGGGACATCATGCCTAATGTCTCCAAGAGAGGACTGATCAAAGGATAAAAGATTCACCACTTAAGGGATGTAGTGCATCACATCACCACTAAGGGGAATATAATATGCTAAGATAAATCACACTCTTGAAGGACGTTACTCCCAATCTCACCACAAAGAGGAAAACACATCGCGTGAAATAAGAAAATCGCGTCAAAGAACATGAAAAGGAAAAAATTGCAAGTGAAATCATGCAAAAATAATTCCAATGTATTCCCCCACTTTAAAGGAATTGCCAACACCATCCTGTGAGAAATTACTTTAAAGTAGCTAAAAGATAAAAAAAGTAAAAGAGGGTTACCCCCCAGTACACATAAGGGATCTATGGATTTTGGGTTACTATATGTCATTCTTGCAATGATATTAGAGAGCTTTGAATTTTCATCATTCCCAAAATACACATAGAACTTGAAGAATGACACAAAGAGAGTGAAAACAAAGAAAAAGAAATCCTTTTGGGTTAATATGGAAGAGACATGGGGTGTCTCGATGCCTTGTGTCATCCCCAAAAGTAAAACACAAGACAAATGGAAAGGAAAAGGTGAAAGAAAAAGGAAAAGCTTTTGGGTCAACATGAAGGAGACATGAATGTCTTGATGCCTTGCGTCATCCCCAAAAGGAAAAAAACAAGACAAAAAAAGGAAAATGAAAGGAAAAGATAAAAGATCAAGGAAAAGGAAAAAGTATACGACATATAGAAGAATGAAGGTACAAATAGAGGAATGCACATAGAGAAAGAAACATCAAATAGAACATCACGAGGGATCACGTTACGCACATGAAAGCAAACACAAAGAAAATGCAAAAGACTAGTAAGGCATAGGCGAGTCAACCTAAAGTAAGTTATCTGCCTCCTAATCTCAGTATGTATAAACGAAAGGTAGGTAATGAGCTGAAGGGACAACAAAAAATGCCTTACTAGTACAAGGCCATCTACTTCTTGTCCCCACTGAGTGCAAGACAAGAATGGGCCAAGGTAGGTGATTAGAAGGATCATGTAATAGTGAGAATAGAATATTCTACAACTATTACATGACAATAGGGAAGAAAAGGATAAGCTATGCAATCACTTGATGGAAATCATTGCCATCAAAGTGAAATTTTTGCAATACTAACTTGAATGCATGACATTCATCGGTACTATGTCTAAGAGTTTGATGATATGTGCAATGTGGGAATTTTGCATCTTTAGGATAAAGAATTAATCTATTCATAGGTGGTAATGTTATAAGTCCTTTATTGAGAAGCAACTGTAGTTTCCTTTCACTTTTAGGTGGCAGACAAAGAGGTTGTAACTTTTGTAATTTGTAAGTCCTCTTGTGCTTGCTAGATTCACCAACTTCTCTAGATGGGATTAGGATAGCAATTCCTGAGATGATCCTCTATTTATCCTTGTTATTGTTATGATCTATTGGTTGTTATTTAGGAAGAAGGATATTCATATCAGAGGGAGAATCCAAGATCATCGTGCCATCACTTCAGAGCCTTAGATATTCTCTAGTAGGATTTTCATTATGAGAGGGATCTTGATATCCTAATCCCTTTGTGTTTTCATTAGTTGGTTTTTGTTCTAGGATTTGATGAATCTCGTGTTCACTTGTTTTATCACATCCTTGTTTGTTTAATATTGTGAAACATTTTACATATGTTTCTTCTAGGTTGATTGGATTTTTTGTTACTTTGTGATCATAAAAGGGTTGAGTATTTGCTTGTTTAGAGGAACTAGGTTTTGTAGGGAACTTAGGTTCAACTTTTGCTTCAGTTTTAGCATGTAAGTAACCAAACATCTCAAGAGGCTGTATTATGGGAGGATTTGGTTGTTTCACAGAGCGATAGAAATATGCATTAGCATCAAGGTCATCAATACAATCATTTAGGAACTTATTCATGTTGTCATCATCTTCTCCAATGATGTCAACATTGCAAGGAGGACATACATTAGGATTTGAGTGAGCATGAATGATTTCAATGTTGTTATGGTCATTACCAAAGGTACAATTTGACACATCTACCAAA
>VDFB02271120.1:0-29729 GCA_007258455.2 Sequoia sempervirens | reverse complement strand
TTGATCATCAACTTTGTCTTTTCTTCTTGGACCCATCTTCCTCGGTTAGGACGTTTTCAAACCTAATGTTTTCTACAGAGAGAAGGTGCCAAGCGTCTCCAAGCAGGTGATAATATATTTGTTCAGACGCCTTCATAGTATTTATCTAGTGAATTCATAAAGGTTATATTTTAAAAAATGAAAGTAATATTGATATTCCTTTGTAGTTTAGAGATTCTTTACTTACTATAATTGATAATTATGGCTTCCACACATGGCTTCTACTTTTCTTTCACATGCAGAGAAAAATGATATGGTATTTAAATATAAATGAGGGACCATATTATATAGAAATTCAAATTGTAGGAGAGTAATTTTGCTCATGATCATATTTACTAAAATTTTAATTATAATTTCAATTATAATACTTATTATAATAAAGAAGATAAAAAAGAAAGATAAATAAGTCAATAATCTCAAGGGACATTGTTGCTAACAATTATTCTTCTTAATTATCTTCTTAGTCTTCTAATTTTATGGGTTGCATCTATTTGCAATTTTTTGGGGCACGAATAATATGAAATACAAAAGTAAGGATTTGAATGGATGACTCCTTTCTTGAAAGGAAAAAATGCAATTATAACAACAAGGGGTCTGCCTAGTAATGATTAGAAAAGAGAAAATATAGAGTTCATGAATGTTAGGTAAGTGTAAAATAAGTTAAAAACACAACATTAATAGCTAATGAAGAAAAGGAAAAGTATGAACCAAAAGAGGTGAAAGAAGAGGAATTGAGAAGAGAACAAATCCACCATTTGCAAGGATGAGCATTGGCACATGGGGGTATTCTTAATAAACATATATTTTTTGTTTCATCATTGTCAATTTCTTCTCAACGCATAACATAACTTATGCAAGTTTGCAAGGGAAGTATACAATTCAAGGTAATACTTAAAAATAAATATAAGAGTTAAGGTATCACCATCTTACATTTTTACACAAAATACATCACATCCATAAATAAATACTCATTAATCTCAAAACAGGGATGTTACAAAGAATGCTAGTCCCAAATATGATCTTCAAGATTATTAAAATTGAATTCTAGATAATGCTAAATATTTTCCCTACTGTTTGTGCATAGATATGAAAAGGATTGTGTTGCTCTTTTAAACTCTAGATATTAAAGGGTCTTCCTCTACCATCTATATCATTTTATCTCTCTAATGAACTCATTTTTTAAATTTTTGTTACAATAATGCCCTTGAACAAGTGTGCATATTATTTATAGTACTTCCACCTCACATAAATAATCATGGAGAACCTAGGTAGACTATGAGGAAGGAATTCCTAAGCTATCATCTCAAGTGTACTCTAAGTATAATGTGTATTAATTTTTCTATCCAAAAAATTATCCATGTATGGTATTTGTAACAAATATACCATTAATAATTGTAAAACATAGATGCATGCATTAAACATAAAAAAAATTAAGTAAAAGTGCATTCTTAAGGTTTAAGAGTTCTCAACAAGAAGAGATTATGTAACAACATGACCCACAAGTGTGGAAAATGGTGTAGTAGTGCACAAGGATGTGATAGATTTTCTGGAGAAACTCCCAAATTTAACAATTATTATGCTAGAAACTTCATATGGAAGGAATTATGAAACTTAAAGCCAAATCTATTATAATTTGGAATATAAGATAACAAGGGTGACATAAGGATTAGCCACATATTATTTGAGTTTTCAACCTAGATTTAGCTGCAAAACAAGTTGAAAATAGTGAAATAAAATCTTAGACTACAAAGTGATTACAAATTCATATATGTTTCTTTACCTAGGATTAACATACAATAGTAATATGTAAATAAATAAATCAATAATACAAAATAAAATTAGAAATCCATATATACAAATGATTTATCCAGGTTGGATGAAATGCAATTTTGATGGATGCTCAAAAGGTAATCCTGGAAGGGTTGTTGTCGGTGGTGTGATCAGAGATGAGAAGGGAGCTTATCTATTGGGGTACAACAAAGGTCTAGGAACAACTACTAACAACTTTGCTGAGGCTTCGACTATTTGGATTGGAGCCAAATTTTTCAGAGAAAGAGGCTACAATAAGGCTATTGTGGAAGGGAACTCAAAATTGATAATAGACTATCTAAACATTAAAGATAACATCCCTTGGGAAATTAAAGACATGCTGGAGGACTGCAAAAGCATTTTACAAGGGTTTCAGGGTGTGAAATATGTCACTCATCAAGGGAAGGAAATAGAGTGGCGGACGCAATGGCCAATCTAGGTATCAATGAAGAAACTTTAATAAATTGGGGTTTTGAACACTTGCCTAACCAAATTAAGGAGGCCCTAGCGAAGGAAATAATGGGGAAGAAATATTTAAATACAGGTTGCTATGGCAGGATTGATTAATTTCCTCATGGTTGGCATTATGAATAAGATAAGGAGGGGCCCACAGAAGTAAGCTGGCATGCTAAATAGAGGATCTTGTAAGCATTGTTTAAATAGATTGCAAAATATTGAAATTAGGATTTACAAACATGGGAGTGATCATCTAGATAGTAAGGTGGCATACTTAAAAAGGAAAAAATTAAATCATGAAATGAAGAGCATGTGGTGTAACCAGTGGCCTGACTTGCGATGGGACAAATGGAGATGCATGGGTAATAATAAAAAAAGAAGGAATAAAACAAAAACCATCATTACTAGTAAAGGAGGCGGAGGTGTCACTAATAGGAATGATTATTGGCGAAAAGGTGACAATTGTGATAAGAAGTGGTGCATGTATTATAGAAATAACCCTACACCATTGTGTGATCAAATGAATAATCACAGAGTCTCCATTCGCACTGAGTGTGTTGAGCTTATGGTGGTGAGCGTGGTGGACACTAAAGGAAATAGAAGTGACTTTCTTCTTATCTCAAAAAGTTGTTACAATTCTCAAAATATGGGAGGTCCTAGAAAGTGCACTAAGCTGCACAAATTCGACTCACTCTGAAACAATGAGGAGTTGTGGATTCTATTTGAAGAGGTTGGTTTCATGAATTAATTTGAGGGAATGGAGGGATATAATCAGAGATTAAGCTAAAAAATTGCTAATGCGTGGAGAGACGACAAGGTTACTCTAGGAGGGCTTCAGTTTAAAGTGGACCCTAAGCTGATTGTGGAAGCTATGGGATTGGCTTATGAAGGCATGAAGGTTGTGAAGGTCAGTAATGGTAAGTATAATGACTATTTTGATAATTTTTTAGAAGGAAAGGAAAAACCTGAACATTTTCAAAACGAGTATTCTAGGGTAAAGTTGCCTCCTCCTTACCATAATGTATGCTTCATTGTGATGAAATATTTTACCTTGGAAGGTTGATACCAATCTATCCATGGCTACCATTTCCCTATTCTCAACAACATTAGGCATAAGAAAAAAATTAACCAGCCCTTCTTTCTATTTTATTCTCTCAGTCAAAGCATCACTCAGGGTGCTAATATGTCGCTTCATTAGGGCCTTATTAGAGCCATTTGCAAGTTTGTGATTTCTAGAACCCTATAGAACAATCTTATCTTGAAAACCATTTAGAACCATAATCCTTAAAGCTTGGTGAAGATTGAGCTTTTGAAAAATCTTCCCACCTCAACGCCTAAAAGTTCTAAAAAGAAATCCAAAAACCTTGAGAGTTTTGGTAAGAAAAATCAAAACCCTAAAACTACTATTTGGGTTGATTTACTTGTGGTCACTTCTGAAAAAAGGAAAGATGTAGCTATGGAATTGGAAAAGAAGAAAAGAAAGAGGTTTTTTTTAAAGGAATTAGGTGAAGAGGTGGAGGACATTACTATCCCTGATGATAATGAAGCTGAGGGTTCACACCAGGGGGGAGAAGGTCTAAAAGATTAGCCATGGTAGTGTCTAAAGGAAAAGAGAAAAAGAAAAATGTCCAAAGCCCAGATGAAACCCAAAGCCCTCTAGAAAGTATAGAAAAACATGTTGTTGAGGATACTTATTCCTCAACAGAGGAAGTTCCTGACAACCTAGGTAATGAATCGAATGAAGATGAGGATTCCAAGGAGGATATTGAGGAAGATCAGGGTGAAGAGGAAAGGGAGATGTTGCGGTAGGAGAATTTCTAGGAAGAGGAAGAAGCTAATCAAAATATAGTTGGGAATACTGATAAAGAGGAAATTAAAGGTGATGAAGATGAGAAGGGGACACTTGACAGATTGGAGAGGAAAATGCAAATGCTGGAGAAGAATATTTCTAAGATGGAGGGGGACAACAAGATTCAAGCTCTTGAGAATCTGATCAAAGGGATAATGGAGGAAAGACTGAAATCCCTGGAGAAAGGAATGCAAGCTAAAGGTAATATTCAAATAATTCAGACTCTGGAAGAAGTTGTTAAGAATGTGTGTGTGTGGTGGATGCTATGATGAAAAAATTTGTGATGGCCATTGTCTCGGGGTTGGGAAAAATAAAGCAACAAAGGAAGAAAGGAGTGACTAACAAAGAGGACCTCGTTGGTAAGATGGAACCGAAGACAACAGTACATGGTATTGTTGAGGATCTACTCAAAGCTTGGAAGCTGATTGAAGATGCTTAATTTGGTTGCTCTTTTCTGTTGGTTTTTGTTGATGATGTTTTTTCTTACTATGTTTAAGTGGACTGTTGCTACTGGCTATGGCCATTGGTGCCATAACTTAAATATGTTTAATGAGGGGTATTTCTATAGTAGGAATGGTATGTTAGAGGATGTTAAGTTTTGTAGATGGTTAGGGATAGATGTTACTACTGGTAGTTGTTGGTTTTTTTATCACTATATTAGCACTTAAACGTTTGTGAAAAAATGGATTGGTTAAGCATTTTGGATGGGATTTTTGGGGAGTTGGTGGGCTCCCTGTAAGGAAAGCTAGATGCGGAAGCAACTCTCCTAACGTCAAAACCTTAGGAAAGAATGCAGAGATAACTTTTAAATTTTACAATTACAGTCCAATTAAGATGCACTAGAAAGAGATTACTAAAACAGAGAAATAGACAAACACATATGAACACTAGATATATGTGGGAAACCCTTACAGGAGAAAAACCCACCACACCAAGAGAAATCACTTTGTATTACAGTAATGGAGATTACATACAAATATCAGACTTATCTTTTTCATGTCATATTTCAACAACTTTCACAATGATCAAACTTGTACAGGAACCTTCAAGTTACAATCTTTACATAATAGAAATCACTCTAATTATACAACCACACAACAATCTGTTGATCCTTCGAATCATCTAACCAGACATCATATGCAATATTTGAGTATAACCATGTCACCCCTGGCTGTCGAGCTTCCTCTTAGAACTGCCACAACGAACTGTCTTCCAACGATTCCCATTCAACTTCTCTGATTGGTCCACGAGATGCCACGTAGGAAAGTCAAATGGTCAAAATGCAATCAAGCTATGTTGGCATATTGGTGAGACACTGACCATGTCTCCCCAATGCCAACACGGTCAGCATTCGATATCGCCAAGAGTCCTTACAATCGATAAGAGGTTATATTGAGTTCACCTGTTGCATTGACTTCAGTTTTCCTTTCGGCAAGACTATTGCTCTTCGGTGAAACCATATATCGATATCCTAAGTCACACCGAAAAGTAATTTTGTTGGTAGGACATACCACTCTCGCCAGGACCTCATGTTGAGCCTTCAAGTTAATCCAAGTGCATCCACCAGTCGATGATACTTATCGCTTTCGCCAGGACTTCATACCGAGGTCCTAAGTCATACCGAAACATTAGCATTTCCATCGGCACCCATCTATCACTAAGACATTAAACTGTCACCAAGAGGTTTCATCGAGATCTTTATGTTATATTGAGCACCAAATGGTCGGCAAGACTTACCACTCTCGGTGAGAGTTCTTACCAAAATCTCCAAGTTACCCCGAGACCACCATTCGCTAAGAGTTATACTGAAGACCCCTCATCATCTACAAGACTCTCCATCGTTCGCCAAGACTTCATACTGAAGTATTTGAGTCACTGCGAAGACCCCAAGTGTATCCTCATTAGTGAGACCTTCCATTGTCACTGTGACTTCTTCCCGAGTGTTCAAGTCACCCCGAAGCCCCCGGTCGCTATGAGTATCCCCGACGCTCGATAAGAGCATTCTATCGGCTAGAGGTCTCCATGCGGTAAGAGGTCACACTGAACACAACAAGTAACATTGAAGACTCCAATGTGAAACCATTTAGGAAGACTTCTGCAAGGTCACAACGACCTATACAAAACATAAGGTTACAAATCTGCTCGTCGGCCAGACATAGAATATGTCACACCGACTTGGCTCCAATAGAGGTTTTAGCCTGTGGGATTGACACACACATTTCTAACACTCCCTTTCTTTTTTTGTTTCCCACCTCTAGCTACTCTTCTCATGTTGTAATCTCTACTTTGGTGAGGGCCCTTTTTTCCCTGCTTAATCAATCAAAAACATTTTGGGAAACAAACTCCTCTAGAGAAAGATGACAAGTATGCATTAATCTTCAATATACATTATACAATACCAACACACTAACACTTTGTACTCTAAAATAACTTTGACAACACCTATGTATGTTTAAGAAATAATATAAAACTAGCATCTCATACCTCTAATATATAGGAACAAATACATGTAAAAATTACAAATGGTTTCACCAAAAAAATTAATACCAAAACCATGGTATCATGTGAAAACTCCATGCCTAGCTTGGAGAACATATTTTGAGAATAGTAAACACATAAAATGACTTAAAATGGGTGTCACATGGGCCTAGTCAACCAGTTTCCAAATAGAAAATATAAACATAAAGATCTATCTTTTACCAATAACTCCTTGAAAAATCACATCCTGAAATCAAACACTACATTTTAGATTACACTAACTTATGCAAGCCCTCTCTATCATAATAAGATTCTCAAATTATTCCTTGAAATCCTATAAATATAAGACTAAAATATAACCACCATCATTGTGCTCTACCTCCATCATGAATATATGTGACAACAAATCTCAATAATCTAAACAAATAATTATTATAAATTATTTCTCCCATTATACCCTAGGCATCCAAGTGCACCTTCCAAGAGTTTTTGAGAAACAAAATATTACAATGTAAATGTACCTTAATTAAAACATTCTCCCAATTGAAATTATAACTTATAAATATATCCATAGAAAATATATATGAAACTAAGTACAAGAACCAAGGCTTATGGCCTTCCTATACAAATATGACTTATTTGTATGCATTGGAATTATGAGAGAATATAAAAAAATTATCCTAAGGGTTTAAATTTTCTAAAATTACCTCACCATTCTTGACCTTCTCTCACACAAAGTGAAAATAAAAATAAAAATTCTTAATACATTCCTAACCAAACAAATGACACAATGACTATCACAATTGATTCTAAAAACCTTACAATGAAAACCAATACCTATAAGAAGTTTGTATAATCAAATCACCTCCTTAGAAGCATGGGTAGAAACTATATAGTATTCTTTGGTATTTGAAAAATAAACTATGAGATATATTTTACTCATCAAAATCACTACACTAGCAAAGAGAGAAAACATATAGCCACTAGTGGACCTTCAACATTCCAAGTCATTTGCCCAATTGACATCCACAAATCTACCTAAATAAAATGACTTATCCATAAAATTATTACCATAATAATATAAATAGTAATTATAATTCCCATGAAAATATTTGAAAACCTTCTTAGCATAAATTTAATTCTCCTTAATAGGGTTAGATATAAACTTACTCAAAAGTCCCACTACTTTTACAATATCTAATCTAATGCAAAACATTGCATTTATTTATTTTTACCAAAAATAATATATTAAGGAATACTAGATATTTCATTAGGATCATCATCTAATTTAAGAAAAATATATAAATAAATGTTAATGCCAATAGAATTTGGAGTACTCACTAGTTTACAATCATACATGTTAAACCACTACAAAATTATAGTAACATACTAACTCTAACTTAACGAAATATTTTGTGTACTTGAACCTAGGTAATAAAATCCATAAAAAAATACATTTTATGAACCAAATTCATATCATTTTCTTTAAAAAATATTTTTGAGATTTATATTTATTACCTTGTTATTACTAGTAGATAGCATATCATCCACATACCAAAAAATAATAAAAATTAAATCATATGTTTTGTTAACATAAATATAGTGATCCTCTTCACTCTTATTAAAACCCAAACTCAATGTGATAGAATCAAATAGGTAGTACTAATACTATTTACAATTTTAGACCATGTAATGATCATTTTAACTTAAAAACCAAGTGTTTCTTCCTCTTCAAAACAAAACCATCATGTTGTCACACATATCTCACTAATACGAATTGATTGGTGGAAAAATGGATATATGTGAATATCACACTTTCTCCACGCAAATCATTCAAAGATGTCCTAGGTGTCCCAATTGGATTGACTAGCAACCTCACGAGGTGAGTCAATTCTCAATTAGGAAGGACCTAGGAGGGGGCTTTTTCAGCTCTATGGGGTTCACCACCAAGCAAATGCTTGGAAAAGAAAATGTTGGAAAACACAATGTGATATGCAAATGAATTCTAAATGACCTAGAAAGATAAACAAAATATATTAGAAAACTATGACATTGGAAGTTAGGATGTGTGTACTTGGGAAGTCTGGAGATGTTGTGAGGATCTTGGAAATGTAAAGAAGCTTCCAAAAAGTGCTATGGGGGACTAAGATGCCTAGGATTGCATATTAGTCACACTACTATTTTTCAGGGAAGATGTGGAGTCTTTAGATATCAGAACCAGATCTGAAGGATTCTCTAAAGAATATGCTTGGGAGGACTAAGATTCCCAAGGTGGCGTATTAGTCCTATTCTGAATTTTTGAAAACTCTGAATGTGATTCTAAGCTCCAAGGTCTGTACTTTCTTCCTTTTCGATCTTAGGTTCTAAAACTTCTGGATTCGGCCCATAGGTGAGTTTTCGTGAAGATGACAACTTTGTAATGCAACTTTGCAAATTTTACAACTTTTCACTCCAAATGATCTTCAAGACTACAACCTAGATCTACAATCACAAATATGCAAGAAGGGAAAATATTGTTGTTTGTTAGTGAATGGGGGTTTTCCTTGGTCAAACCCCTTATTGGTAATTAAACCTTGAAATAAAATAGAAATAATGAAAGAAATGGTGAATGAACAACATGCAATGCTACAACTCACCAAACCATTGTTGTAAAGTCTGCAAACTTGTGTGCAATGGCTGCAATGGGTATGGATCTTGACTGCTTGATATATATTGTTTGAATTTCTTTCTTGATTCAAAACCCTACATCATAAATGTTAGCACAAAAACACACATGATGCAAGAAACTCTTTGATATGATGCTTAAATCTTGTTGATGGCTCCAAATGCTTGATAAATATGCTCTTGAATCCTCTTGTGAACTCAATTATGCTATGATAAAATATCTCACAAAAGACTTGTTATGAAAATGAATGAAGGAACCTTGTATTTATACTTATGATTAATATCCTAAAATTACATTACACCAAGCTGACATATGAATTCATTAAATAAAGGAGGCTAAATTCCACTAGAATTTGAAATTAAATCCCAAAAATAACTCAAAGAGGACTAAGACACCCTAGGTGGAATCTTAGTCTCAAACCATGAAACTTGGGGCATAGACACCAAAAAGGGCCCAATTAAGATGCCTCAAAATTAGGGTCCCGAGACCCTTGGGGGACAAAGACACCCTAGGTGGCATTTTAGTCCCAACCCAAAAATCAGGGACACATAGATGGAGTTAGTAAATTATCATTTATGTATTGGAGAATGTCAAGATTGACAAGAAAAAGATGTAATTCATAAGGCTTGTGAACTCAAAATAGGACCAATTAAGCCATAAAGAAGCATAAATAAAGCAAGGCAGGCCCAAATAAGTGTGAAAATACAAGGGTATACATTTTACTACACTACATTTAGCCCCCAGTTTAGTTAGAGGATGAACTTGCTTCAAACTCACACTAAAGTAGCCAACCACACAATTAAAAGGGGTTGAAATGTACAAATGCTAGTAAGATAAGATGACAATAATCAACAGGGTGGCCAAGCCCCCAGGATCAAGATCCTATGGAAAGCAAACATAGGCACAACAGAACATGTTTATGAATGATATATGAAGCCATAACTAGATTGCAAACATACACCATCAAAGATAGGAAAATGGAAAAAGAAAAAGGAAAACTGCAATGAATATAGATTCGACTGGCTGTCCATCATGGTGGACCAGGTCTAAGCTACTTTTCCACTATGCAAACAAAACACATGCTCACAAGGGCTAGTGAAGTTAGGTGCTCACTAGGTGAGCCCTAGGAGACCATATCAAATCCATACCTCCATGAATTTAATAAGGTACAAAAAAAAGCATGCTCACAAGGGCTAGTGAAGCTAGGTGTTCACTAGGTGAGCCCCAGGGGACCATATCAAAGCCATACCTCCATGAATTTAATAAGGTACAAAAAGGAAAAATGCAACAAGAAAGAGGGATGTTCAAAGGGATTTTTCTTAGTTCATGTGAGGTCTTACTTGTAGGGGACATCATGCCTAATGTCTCCAAGAGAGGACTGATCAAAGGATAAAAGATTCACCACTTAAGGGATGTAGTGCATCACATCACCACTAAGGGGAATATAATATGCTAAGATAAATCACACTCTTGAAGGACGTTACTCCCAATCTCACCACAAAGAGGAAAACACATCGCGTGAAATAAGAAAATCGCGTCAAAGAACATGAAAAGGAAAAAATTGCAAGTGAAATCATGCAAAAATAATTCCAATGTATTCCCCCACTTTAAAGGAATTGCCAACACCATCCTGTGAGAAATTACTTTAAAGTAGCTAAAAGATAAAAAAAGTAAAAGAGGGTTACCCCCCAGTACACATAAGGGATCTATGGATTTTGGGTTACTATATGTCATTCTTGCAATGATATTAGAGAGCTTTGAATTTTCATCATTCCCAAAATACACATAGAACTTGAAGAATGACACAAAGAGAGTGAAAACAAAGAAAAAGAAATCCTTTTGGGTTAATATGGAAGAGACATGGGGTGTCTCGATGCCTTGTGTCATCCCCAAAAGTAAAACACAAGACAAATGGAAAGGAAAAGGTGAAAGAAAAAGGAAAAGCTTTTGGGTCAACATGAAGGAGACATGAATGTCTTGATGCCTTGCGTCATCCCCAAAAGGAAAAAAACAAGACAAAAAAAGGAAAATGAAAGGAAAAGATAAAAGATCAAGGAAAAGGAAAAAGTATACGACATATAGAAGAATGAAGGTACAAATAGAGGAATGCACATAGAGAAAGAAACATCAAATAGAACATCACGAGGGATCACGTTACGCACATGAAAGCAAACACAAAGAAAATGCAAAAGACTAGTAAGGCATAGGCGAGTCAACCTAAAGTAAGTTATCTGCCTCCTAATCTCAGTATGTATAAACGAAAGGTAGGTAATGAGCTGAAGGGACAACAAAAAATGCCTTACTAGTACAAGGCCATCTACTTCTTGTCCCCACTGAGTGCAAGACAAGAATGGGCCAAGGTAGGTGATTAGAAGGATCATGTAATAGTGAGAATAGAATATTCTACAACTATTACATGACAATAGGGAAGAAAAGGATAAGCTATGCAATCACTTGATGGAAATCATTGCCATCAAAGTGAAATTTTTGCAATACTAACTTGAATGCATGACATTCATCGGTACTATGTCTAAGAGTTTGATGATATGTGCAATGTGGGAATTTTGCATCTTTAGGATAAAGAATTAATCTATTCATAGGTGGTAATGTTATAAGTCCTTTATTGAGAAGCAACTGTAGTTTCCTTTCACTTTTAGGTGGCAGACAAAGAGGTTGTAACTTTTGTAATTTGTAAGTCCTCTTGTGCTTGCTAGATTCACCAACTTCTCTAGATGGGATTAGGATAGCAATTCCTGAGATGATCCTCTATTTATCCTTGTTATTGTTATGATCTATTGGTTGTTATTTAGGAAGAAGGATATTCATATCAGAGGGAGAATCCAAGATCATCGTGCCATCACTTCAGAGCCTTAGATATTCTCTAGTAGGATTTTCATTATGAGAGGGATCTTGATATCCTAATCCCTTTGTGTTTTCATTAGTTGGTTTTTGTTCTAGGATTTGATGAATCTCGTGTTCACTTGTTTTATCACATCCTTGTTTGTTTAATATTGTGAAACATTTTACATATGTTTCTTCTAGGTTGATTGGATTTTTTGTTACTTTGTGATCATAAAAGGGTTGAGTATTTGCTTGTTTAGAGGAACTAGGTTTTGTAGGGAACTTAGGTTCAACTTTTGCTTCAGTTTTAGCATGTAAGTAACCAAACATCTCAAGAGGCTGTATTATGGGAGGATTTGGTTGTTTCACAGAGCGATAGAAATATGCATTAGCATCAAGGTCATCAATACAATCATTTAGGAACTTATTCATGTTGTCATCATCTTCTCCAATGATGTCAACATTGCAAGGAGGACATACATTAGGATTTGAGTGAGCATGAATGATTTCAATGTTGTTATGGTCATTACCAAAGGTACAATTTGACACATCTACCAAATATTTCAAGGACATACACAACTTTCCAAAAAACATATCCATGATGCAAGATTGAAAAAATGCACTTGAAATAAAAGAAATTGGAATAACATCAATTCTGGAAACTGAAACAAAAAACTGAAGGCAACCCACAGAAACACATAAAAGTAATTTTAGATCCTAAAAATTGGAGTCAGACAATAGGGACTAAGATGCTAGGAAGGGTGTCTAGGTCCTCTTGGTGTCAGATTCTAAAATTTCAAGGACTGAAATAAACTACAAGTAACAGTGAGAGACTTCTAAGGAAAAAATCTTGAGAAGGAATAAGATGCCAGGAAGGGCATTTCAGTCCTAGGAAAGTATTTTTGCAAAAAAATAGTGAATTATGGAATGTTAAAAGTGTTTAAAAATTTCCTATGCAAGATACTGATGTTTAGAAATAGAAAAGTGTGCAAATAAGTGCAAGAAAAAGTAACTAGAAACAAACAATTGAATGCAATTTTTTCAATTTTGAATGCAATAAGAATGTTTGTAAATGCAATAACTATGATGAACAATGCACTTTTTAGTTTTTCAATGAAATTAAATGATGCAATAAAGTAAAGATGCAACCTATATGCACTTTCACTAATGCAAATATAAGAAACCCTAAATGCAATCTCACTAATGCCAAATGCAAGAAACCCTAGATGCACTTTCACTAATGCAAGATGCCATGCAAGAATGAATGCAATCTAGATCTAAGGACTTTAATGAACTCCAAATCAGAAAGAAATGCTTAAAAGTTGGGTTCATCAAAATAATTGGTGGAAAAAAATAGATATATGTGAATATCACACTTTCTCCACACAAATCATTCAAAAATTTCCTAGGAGTCCCAATTGGATTGACTAGCAACCTCACAAGGTGAGTTAATTCTCAATTAGGAAGGACCTAGGAGGGGGATTTTTCATCTCTAAGGGGTTCACCACCAAGCAAATTCTTGGAAAAGAAAATGTTGGAAAACATGATGTGATATGCAAATGAATGCTAAATGACCTAGAAAGATAAAATATAATAGAAAACTATGAAATTGGAAGTTAGGATGTGTGTGCTTGGGAAGTCTGAAGATGTTGTGAGGATCCTAGAAATGTAAAGAAGCTTCCAAAAAGTGCCATGGAGGACTAAGACACCTAGGATGGCGTATTAGTCCCACTGCTATTTTTTGGGGTAGATGTGGAGTCTTCGAATGTCAGAACTAGATCTGAAGGAATCTTTGAAAAATATGCTTGGGAGGACCTTAGATCCCGGGTTCAATCCTTCGGGCCGCTTCTTCTAGGTTTCCTTTTCTAGATTTTCGTTCCAGAATGGAAAAACCTCAGCATCTTTCTGGCCCTTAGATCCTGAACCGTCTGCCATCATTTGGCCTTTCAGGTCCCGGTGTCCACAGTTCCTTCCCCGGAACTCCGTTTCTGGCCGACTGTTTCAAATAACAAACATCTGACAGCTTTTCGAGCTTGAACTTTCGGGAGCCCCAAAACTGACCTAAACGACTTCAAATTTGAAATCTAATATCGACCCAGTAGTACTTAAATTTCAAGGAAAAAATAAGTAGGTGTCTATCTGACCACCCTAACCACAATAAAATGATAATATTTTTTTATAATATTTTTAGATTTAGTAAGGGGTTTCGCATGTACTGTGGATTCATATTTTTGTAATTTAATTTCCAAATGGCCATTAATTATGGTTTTTATTACAACTTTTAAAAATATAAAACTTCGTAAGTCTCACAACAACTTGGGGTCAAAACTTCATGAAATTATTATTATTTTTTTTTGTCTATAGTATACAAAGCATAGAATGTGGCAGCATGTTTGGATTCAAAAATGTGATACCATTTGAAAGCTATAGAAGTTTTCAATTAGCTTATCAATGAGGACTTTAGTCCTGAATTTCGATAAAATGAATAATAATTATTTATTAAATTCAAAGTAAAGAATAATTTATATTTGTGAAAAGCTGAGAATATCCTTTAAAAACCCTTTTGATTTCATTAATTTTGGGTAAAAAAAGAGTCATTAGCCACATACCCTACGAATATCCATCATATCGCCACTTTTTGGCCCATCATGATCCTGCACATGCCCAGTTGACGACTTTTGTTTTACCCAAAATTGATGAAACGAAAGGGGTTTTTAAATTATAAACTCCTATAAGTATGCTGCATTTAACAAAACAATTCATTTTCTATCCAAAACAAACTGGTCACGATTGTCGGCCGATTGAAAAACATCTATACTTTCAAACTATCTGATATCTTTCATATAGGATTAAAAAAAGAAAATTTAATTTCATGAAGATTTGACTCTGGATTAGTCCCGAATTTATACCGTTTTATATTTTTAAAGAGATTATAATAAAAATTCTGCAAGAAATACAAAAACATCACATTGAACAGTCTACTTATATTATATATTATAAAAAAATATTATCATTTTATTGTGGTTAAGTTGGTGGGATAGACATCTACTTCTTGTATTTTTTCCTAAAATTTAAATACTACATTGAAATTTCAAATTTTCATAAACAAGATTTTTTTTTTAAAAAAAAAACCTAGTAGTTTAGAAACTACATTCAATTTGCTAGAAATTCTGTTCTTACATATTTTTTATATAATATAGATAACTTATTCAAATTTTTACATCAAGTTGCCTAACTCTGAATTTTCTAATTTTTTTGCTACTTAAGGGCCTATTTTTTCCATGATGATCCTACACATACCCATATGCAAATAACTATGACAATGAAGAAATTATGCAGAATAGAAATGATGGATGAAATTAGAGTGCACCTGGATGGAATATGAGTTTTCTGGAATGTTTGGAATGCTAATGAATTTGATTGGTTTTTCACAGTGGGACTCATTCACCCAAGGTGGTGAATAAGTCCTCCTATTGATGAAAAAGTGTCGAGAACCAATTTCTGATAGTTGGGATCTAAGATCTGACAAAATATAGATTTTTAGATCTCAGGTGGGACTCATTCGCCAAGGGTGGCGAATCAATCCACTCCTAGAATTCTAGAAAATCAGACAACTTTGCAACACCAGATTTGGGAATGTCTGAATGTCAGGTTGCCGAAGTAAGTTCTGTAGGAAACAGATAAAAAAAACTCAATAAGCTTGAAATAATGATATGTTGACTTGAAGAGCCTAGTTGTCTTGATTTCCACTTTTCAACACCTTTAAACCTATAAAATCTGCAAAATAAAGGCTATAAAGACACATGCAAAGGGGAATTTTTTTGGAGGGTTAGCAAATAAGGGTTTGCCTTGGTCAAACCCCACTTTGGTAATGAAACCCAATAGAAATAAGTGAAATGCAAAGGAAATGTAAAATAACAACATGCAAATGCTATTAACTCACCAAATCCTTGATCTTGTAAGTTTGAAGTAATGTGAATGGCTACTCCAAAGTGCTTCAATAGTTGCTTCAATTGATGATGTAGAATGCTTGAATACTTGAATGTGTATGTGGATAAGTGAATTTGATGAATTAGATAATTAGGGGTTAGAATGAGATGAAAAACACTTATTTATACAATTCTTATGCCTTACTATCCATTCTTACCTCATCACAAGCCGACATCAAGTGACTTTTAATAAAATCCTAAAAGGAAATTTGAAATATTTTGAATTTGGGGCCAAGGGGGACTCATTCACCACCCATGGCGAATGGGTCCCACCTAGGACCTAAAAAAAAGTGTCAAAAATAATGTTGTGTTTAATATTGTTTATTGGGATAATATCCCAAAGTACACTTAATTAAGCATATGAGGGCATAAAGAGACAAAATAAAGCATGAGAAAGGTGTAAATAAGGAGATTGTGCCTAGAAAAGCATGAAGGATTGTTAAAAAACTTTACAACACTTCAATATAGGACTTGTTGATGTGTAAAAAGGTGATTTTTAGGTAAATTGTATTAAATGGAGTCTAGAAGAATATGGAAATGTCTCACAACACCTTCACAAGATGTCGTTCTTTGAGTTTTAGTACCTAAATAAGCATGTTCAAGCCATGATACATCATAAAATCAAAGCCACATAGTTTCAACACCATGAAACAAGACCTAAAAGGCCATGAAAATGACAAAGGGCCATTTTTCTATAGCACATTTAGCCCCCACTTTAGTGAGAGGATGAACTTTCTTCCTCACACTAAAGTAGCCATGAACATTGAGGGGAGGGTTAAAATGCACTTACACTAGCAAGATGGAATACAACAATCAAGAGGGATGATCAAGCCCCCAGGACAAAGATCCCATGGAAAACTAAGCATAAGAACAAAGGAACAAACAAGTGTTCAAATGAATTGAATGAAGATTTGATCATCAATCCAACTAGTTGTGAAAAGAGATTTAGGCTGATTGATTGAAAAAGAAAATGTGTACTCACTCTGGGGCCACATAACTAGTTGTCTGCGGGGTGAGAGAGTCCAAAAAGAAGTAAGATATGTACACTAGTTGGTATGCACTCACAAACACAAAAGTGGCTAGGGGAAAAGTCATTCTACTAGTTGGGCTTCCCGTTCAACCATGCCAAAGCTATACCCGTTCAATAACTTTAACAAGGTGCTACAAAGCCAAGGAAATGTAAATGTCGGTTTAAATTTCATGAGACAATAAAAATAGGATGGCACCATAGGAATTCAAGTTTTGTTATTCAAGGTTTCCAAACAAATAAGATGGATCCACAGGCATGCAAGTTGTGTTATGCAAGGTGGTCGAATACAATAATGTGAAAGATTGTTCAAAGGAGTATTGTTCAGTTTATGCAAGGTTAGTCACTTAGGGAACATTGTGTCTAATGTCTCCAAGAAGGGACCAATCAAAAGAATAGTATATTCACAGCTTAGGGGATGTAGTGCATCACATCATACCACCAAGAGGGATGTAATATGCTAAGATAGATCACACTTGTGAAGGACATCACACCCAATGTCATCTTAATGCTTCATCCGGCCAGCGGACAAATTCTATCGGTATAAATGACAAGGCTATACTAAGAAGCACATGGCACGTAATGGAAAATAGAATGGTAATATATGCCCCCACTTTTAAAGGATTGCTACTACTGTTCTATGAGCACCACTTGAAAGTAGAGAAGAAAAGGAAAGGAAAGAAAACAAGATAGGAGAGCCAATGTGGAAAGCTCTATGCCAAGTCATATGTTTCAAAGGTAGGCTACGTCATGTCAAGGAAAAATAATGAAAGGGAGTTGCCCCCCATAAAAGAAAATACACTAAACACATAAGGGATATATGGATTTGGGGTCAATATGCTCATTGCTGCAATGTTTTGATATGAAAGAGCACGAGACTGTCATCATTCCTAAATACACATAAACTAAAGAATGGACAATGTGAGAGAAAAAGAAAAGAAAGCCCATTTCTTGAGCTCTAACATTGAAGATGAGAAAATTTGCATTCAATGTTTTGCATCATCCTAAAAGGAAAAACAAGTTTAAAAGAAAATAAAATGAAAAGGAAAGAACTTTTAGGTCAATTGATGAAGGAGGATATTGGTAAAGCATCGGTTCAGCAGGCTTCATCCCCAGGAAAACACAAGAAAGAAAATGGACTTGATTTAGGTCAGAACATGGAAGATATATATAGGGAATTCTACACTTTGAAGTCCCCAAAAAGGAAAACACAAAACAAAATTGAAAGATTAAGACCCGCTTAAGAATATGGAAGACATTGATAGGAATCTACACTTCTGGCATCATCCCCAAAAGGAAAACACAAAATGTTCTAGATTATATTAATTCCATTTGGGGCATGAAAGTTGAGGACATAGGGAATCTCTATACTTTACGTCATCCCCAAAAGGAAAACACAAAACAAAAATTGAAAAAGACAAGGACTGTTTGGGTCAACATGGAAGAGACATAGGGCGTCTATACGCTTTGCATCATCCCAAAAAGGAAAACACAAAACAAAGCACAATGAATAAAAGAATAAATATACAAATAGAAGAAATGTACAAGGAGAGGAAACATCAAACACACGATACAGGGGAACACGATACGTACATGAAAAGAAAAAGAAAATAAAGGACAAGTAATGCAATTGTAAGTCAACCATTAACTAAGTTATTGGTTTCTCAATATTGGATGAACAAGAAAAAAAAGGAATAACAAGGTTAAGAGACAAAAACAAATGCATTACAAGGACAAGGCTAACAATGTCTCGCCTCTCACAAAGTGTAAAAGCAAGAATGAACTGAGATGAGTGATGGGAAACGATCATGCAATAGTGAGAATAAGAAACCCTACAACTATAGCATGACACATGGATGCATATAGGTTTAAGGTATGATGGGGAATAGTCGGTATTAGTGAAGTGATACTTATTCAATATGTCCTTCAATGTCTGACATTCTACTGTTCGATGTGCAAGAATATGATGATATTTGCAATATGGTATATGAGAACCATCAAGACAAATGACCAACCTATTTGAAGGTGGTAAAAGTATAAGACCTTTATTTAAAAGTAGTTGAAGTCTCCTTTCACATTCAGGTGGAAGATGTGTAGGAAACTTTATCTTCTTCAATTTTTATGGTCGTTTGCATTTACTAGGTTCTCCTTTTTCATGAATAGAAGGAGGAAGGGGACCCATAGGGATCCTAACATCCTTGTCATTAGGAGAGAATGGTTGTTCATGGGGAAGGAGAATGTTCAAGTTAGGTGGATGATTCAAGACCACTGTACTAACATCCCAAATTCTCCTAGGTTGAAGAGGATGTCTATCAGGATGAGAAGGATCTTGATATCCTAGTCATGTTGTATGTGCTTCAGTTGATTATTATTCAAGAAGTTGATGGATGTCATGTTCATGTTTTATGTCACAACCTTGTTTACTTAAAATTGTGAATCCTCCACCATATCTTTCTTCAAGGTTGATAGGAATGTTTGTGACTGTGTGCTCATAGAATGGTTTGGATTGTGGTGGTTGAGAGGAACTAGGTCCACTTGAGAGAGGAACCTTAGGTCCTATGTTGATTTCAGGATGTAAATATGCAAAGTGATCAGGTGGTGTAATGATAGGAAGTTCTTGTGATCTCATAGAGGGATAAAAGGTGGAATTTGCTTCTAGGTTGTCAAGGAAATCATTGTAGAAATTATTCATGCTATCATCATCTTCTCCAATGATGTCGACATCATGAGGATTTAAAGGAGCATGAAGTTGTTCATGGTCATTAAGGTCACAACAAAAGGTACAATTGGACATGTATACCAATGATTTGAGGGAATTCCAAAACTTATTGAAAAAAAATTCCATGATGCCAATAAAGTAAGATGCAATAAATGAGGAAAAATAGAGAATATGTATCTGAAAATAGAATGCAGGAATAGAAAATTGTAATGTAGAAAAATGCTAAAGAGATTACAAAAATGTTGTTTGAGAAATGTAGAGGAATTGATTCGCCCTAGGTGGCGAATGAGTCCCAGGATGCAATTTTTTTTATAATGTTTTTCAGATTTTTAAGAATGATTTAAACTTTCTACAGAATGCAATAACAGTGAGAATGCAAATTTTTACTTTTTTCAATGAAATTGAATGCAAAAATGAAAACTAAATGGATGTTTCACTAATGCAAAATGAAAGGTCCTAGAATGCAATAACAAATCAATGTCCTAATTGAATGCTAATGCAAATGAAAACTAGGATGCAAGATATGAATGCAATTAGAAGTTTTAAAGTATTCCAAAGTCGGGTTCACCAAAATGTAACATAGATTTTGGGAACCCAAGATACTTGATCTCTTCCTAAGATTTTTTACCTAGAAAGATAGAGATTTAGGGTCCCAAAATACTTATGTAACACTCAAATTAGGATGTGTGCTATATGATATAATGTAAATGAACTTAACTAAATGCAATTGATTGATTAAGATGAACTAAAATGAATGCAAAAGTGCAATTTAAACTATGTTTGAAAACACATTGTGATATGCAAATAACTATGACAATGAAGAAATTATGCAAAATAGAAAGAGATGGATGAAATCAGAGTGCACCTGGATGAAATATGAGTTGTGTAGAATGTCTGGAATGATGATGAATTTTATTGATTTTTCAAAGTGGGACTCATTCGCCCAGGGTGACAAATCAGTCCTCCTACTAATGAAAAAGTGTCGAGAACTGATTTCTGACAGTTAGGATCTGAGATCTGACAAAATGCATATTTTCAGGTCTTAGGCGGGACTCATTCACCAAGGGTGGTGAATCAGTCCACTCCTAGATTTTTGGAAAATCAGACAACAACTCTGCAACACCAGATTTGGGAATGTCTGAATGTCGGGTTGCCGAGGTCAGTTTTGTAGGAAATGGACAAAAAAAACTCAATAAGCTTGAAATAATGATATGTTGACTTGAAGATCCTAGTTGACTTGATTTCCACTTTTCAACACCGTTAAACCTAACAAATTTGTAAAACAAAGGCTGCAAAGACACATGCAAAGGGGAAAAATGTTGGAGGGTTAGCAAATAAGGGTTTGCCTTGGTCAAACCCTACTTTGGTAACCAAAACCAATAGAAATAAGTGAAGTGCAAAGGAAATGTAAACTAACAACATGCAAATGCTATTAAATCACCAAATCCTTGATCTTGTAAGTCTGAAGTAATGTCAATGGTTGCTCCAAAGTGCTTCAATAGTTGCTTTAACTGATGATGTAGAATGCTTGAATACTTGAATGTATATGTGGATGAGTGAATTTGATGAATTAGATAATTGGGGGTTAGAATGAGATGAAAAACACTTATTTATACAATTCTTGTGCCTTACTATCCATTCACACCTCATCATAGGCTGACATCAAGTGAATTTTAATAAAATCCTGAAAGGAAGTTTGAAATATTTTGAATTTGGGGCCAAGGGGGACTCATTCACCACCCATGGTGAATGGCCACCTAGGACCTGAAAACAAGTGTAAGAAATAATGTTGTGTTTAATATTGTTTGTTGGGATAATATCCAAAAATACACTTAATTAAGCATATGATGACATAAAGAGACAAAATAAAGCATGAGAAAGGTGTAAATAAGGAGATTGTGACTAGAAAAGCGTGAAGGCTTGTTACAAGACTTTACAACACTTCATTATAGGACTTTTTGATGTGTAAAAAGGTGATTTTTAGATAGATTATATTAAATGGAGTCTAGAAGAATGTGGAAATATCTTACAACACTTCACAACACCTTCACAAGATGTCATTCTTTGAGTTTTAGTACCCAAATAAGAATGTTCAAGCAATGATACATCATAAAATCAAAGCCACATAGTTTCAACACCATGAAACAAGACCTAAAAGGACATGAAAATGACAAAGGGCCATTTTGCTACAGCACGAGAAGTCATCTTAACAACTAGAGAAAAAAAATTAGCAAAATCAATTATTTTTTCTATGCAAATCCTTTGAAAACTAACCTGGCTTTAAATCTATTCTTACCTCCATCTTCCTCTTTCAGCCTATAAACCCATTTGTTTGGTAAATCCTTTTTACTTGCAGGCAACTTGCATAATTCCCAAGTCTATTTTTTCAGCAAGGAGTCCATTGTTCTTCCATTGCATGCTCCCACTGAACCTTTGTATCCACCTGCATAGCTTCATCATACCCTTTAGGTTCACTAGCATTAGTTAACAAAATAGAATACAAAGAGGGAGAAAACCTTTCAAGAGGTCTACTTAGCCGTGTTGATTTTCTAACATTCACTAGAGTTTATGGTATTTATTTTTATTGTTGCGGAGCATGAGGAACCACTGGAACATCACTATTTGTAGTATCATCCAGTACCACAAAATCCTTTTCTTTCTTCTCATGTTGCTGCAACTAATCTTTGTACAACACCTCATGAATACAACATCCCTACTTCTCACAATTTTTAGATTTTCAACATCCCAAAGCCTATAACCAAATTCATCACTGTCATATCCAACAAAGATACACTTTTTTGATTTTGCATCCAACTTGGTTCGATTTTCAAAATCTACATGTGAAAATGCTTCACATCTAAAGGTTTTGAGAAAATAATAACTCAAATTGTTACCTGTCCATGCTTCCTCTGGAATACCACAACCAAAAGGAACTGAAGGACATATATTAATTAAATATACAATGATATTGATAGCCTCTACACACATGTTTAAAGGCATCCTAACATGCAATCTCATGCTCCTTGCATGCTTCATTATTGTCCTATTCATGCGTAGCTTAGCCACTCCATTTTCTTGTGGAGTCCCTGGAATTTTTTTTTTTCCTACAAATTCCATTAAAGGAACAATAATCCTCAAATTATTTGTTGCAATACTCAACACCATTATTAGACTTGAGAAATTTTAAACTTTTACCTGTCTCATTCTCAAACAATTTTCTCCATTTCTTAAATGTTTCAAATACATAAAAAAAATTCTTAAGGAAATAAATCCAAACCTTCCTAGTTGCATCATCTATGAATGCAACATAATACCGAGAGACACTGAGAGAAGATACCTGAGTTGGTCCCTATACATCTGTATGCACAAGCTCCAACTTTTCATCTTTCTTTTGCTTCCCATCCTTGAGAAAACTAACTCTCTTTTGTTTTCCATACACAACTTTCATAGAAATCCATATTAATGCATTTCGAACCTGGTAAAACTTTCTTAGAATAAAGTACCTTCATATTTTTTTCAACTCATATGCCCAAGTCTGTTATTCCATAGTGTTGTCTCAGAACTTGCAACAACTATTTTAGTCTCTTCTTGCAAACCCACAACAATTGTTCCTGAACCTGTTTGTGTTTTCTCTGCAACAACTAAAGTAGAAGGAACAATATGACCTATACAAAGATATACGGTGCCTACTTTCACACCTTTTGCTAATATTAAGAACCCTTTTGAAACCTTCCAATTTTTATCATTAAAAGTAATTGTGCAACCTTCATCAGCTAGTTGCCCTGCTGAAATTAAATTTCTACTCATCCTTGGAAAATGCATTACCTCTTGTAGTACCCAATGATTCCCATTCAACAACTTAATCTTAATTCTTCCCTTTCCAACAATCTATCAAGGTTCGTTATCTACCAAATAAACCAGCCCAAAATCCCCTTGGACATTATCAAGAAAATAACTTCTATGGGGCATAGCATGAAATGAGGCCCCTGAATCTAAAACCCATGAATCATCAACATTATCAAGGGAAAGAATCAAAGAATCCTCATTAGATTTGTTACTTACCACATTTTCCTCTTTACTTCCTTCCTTTTTGTCTTCTTTATTTTTCTGAGACCAACAATCTTTCCTTAAATGACTCAGCTTACCACAGTACCAACAATCCTTTCCTTTTTGTCTCTCCTAGATTGGGACCTTTTTTCCTTCACTCTCCTTTTTGTGACTTCCCATGACTTCTAGAATTTTTCCTTCTCCTTCTTTATTTTTCCCATTGCTTTCTTCTTTATTCCTAAAACATTGCCTGATGTGGATGTTCTACCTAAGATTTTCCTATGAATTTCCTCACTCAAAATAACACCAACAACATCATCAAATTTCAATGTATTCAAACCAGAAACATAATTCCTAACAACCATTTCCAAGCTATTCCAAATTTTACACAAAGAACACATAATCAAAAGAGCCCTAACTTTGTCATCAAAGTTTACATTTACAAAAGTTAATTGACTAGTAACCATATTAAACTCATTTAAATGATCAACAACTGGCCCACCTTCTACCATTTTCATATTAAATAAACTCTTCATAAGAAATACCTTATTCAAAGCGGAAGGATTTTCATATAGCTTCGCTAGGGTTTCCATCAACTCCTGAGTTGTCTTTTCTATTGTAATATTGAATGCCATTGATTGTGCCAGGCATAAATAAATGGCTCCTAGTGCCTTTCTATCCAGAAGATTCCAATCCTCATCACTCATTGTTGTCGGTTTCTTGGATATTGCTTCCAACGGCCTCCATAAATCCTTCTAATAGAGATAATCCTCCATCTGCATCTTCCATAATTGATAGTTCTACCCATTGAATTTATCTATCTTCAATTTACCCTCATCTGCCATTTCTCCCACTTAACTGTGAGACTCTCACTCAACCCTGAGACTTTCATGTAGATGATAATTGAACAAACTCCAATTTCTGGATACTTAATGAGTTACAGAATCAGGATGCAATGGTAAATGATTTAATGGAATGAAAATTAGTGGATTGTCAAAACAAAGGAAATGAAAAACATAGAAATAATACAAAATATCTGAGGAGATGATTAGTAATGGTTCACTCCAAACTGCACAAGGATTCACTTAAATGAGAGAGTCCAGAAGACATTATTATTCAGTAGAAACTGAATCAAGGCCACATGTGTCCTGAAGAATCCCTAGAATCTCAATATTGTTGTAAAATGCAAGTGCTAAATACAACATCACTAAAACCCAACCTTAGTCTTTCTTTTACTTGAAGACTTATGTTCCCTAAGGGCACTCACTTCTTGATTCTTCATTATAGGGGTTATGCCCCCCAAACCCTAGTGAATACTTGGGAAATCAGAATTTCCATAGAAGTGGGGGAAAATTTTAATCTCCTAGTCTGATTAGGTCAAGATATACCAGTGCACTCCTGCACTTGAGATTGACTGTAGACTCCACCCCCAGTAATATTTTTTATTGCAGCCTAAGTGAATATATGCATACATGAGTTTCAGTATCCACCTTAGGATCAATTTCTCTGCAGTGCACACTAACATAAACCTCACAAACAAAGACCCTTAAAATGAAGTAGAAGGATTCTTACATATCCACACTTCATAAGTTTTTTTTTAATCTATTAATCATATAATAAGAAATACTTATAGCCTTTTCCCAAAAGCATCAATTTAACTACATACCACTGAACATTATTCTTTTATTCTATCACTAAGGCTTTTCTCATTCTTTTTGTGACATCATTTTTTGAATAAGGTATATTTTATGTTGAATATTACCAACATTCCTTTAAAACACATCACATCATCTATGTAAAATTCACCATCATTTTCATATATTTATTTTATTAGTGGCATAGGAATTTTTAGCTTGGCTTGAGCCTAGTGAGGCCACAATTGAGTAGGTCTCTGCCCCTAGAACTATTGATTCACAAACTCACCAGAATTAGTCCCTGGCAGCATTAGAATTCAAAAATGTACCTCTTTGTTCCCTGATTTTAAAATTAATTACCAACAAATGAACTCCAATGCTGTTCGATTTAGTGCCAATGTGCTCTATTAATATCTCACATTGTAGAGTTCAGGGCCCTTTGAATAAAAATGATATTTAATTATTCATTTCAGGTGTGTTGTGTTGTTTCACACTTTCACACTAACTAGGCTTCATTAATTAATTTCATGGTTAATTATGTTAGAGCTTATGAATTCTTTTGTCTCAAATTGCCTTATTAATTATACTTTTTCATGATCATCTTTGAGCACCTATTAACGAGACATAGTGCCATTTACATTGGAAAATTTGGTGTCTTAGCGTGTCATAGAAAAGCACATTTGCTTTAGACATGAGAGATTAATTCATGATAAATTCAGACTTTAATTGTAATGCCTTGGATTCAAGTGGTTGTGAGGCATTTATGCATCCACGAATTAAGTTCCTGGGACCTCTTGCAAATTGAATAACAGTGTTTCTTATCAGGGTGTTCTGTGATAGTGCTGTGAAGTGTTAAAACATTTCTAAGCACTGACTCTATTCCACATGCCAATTCACTCCAGGGAAATCACTTTTTCATCACTTAATAAGTCTCTATTCTGAATCTACAAAGTCTTGTAAATAAGATTTCTCAATGCTTTTCTTAGGCTTTAATTTCACTTATTTATACATGCCTTTATTTTTCCTGACTCCTCTTTTATGCCCTTTTATAGGTGTTTAGAATTAAGTGTATTTTCAAATATAAGTCCAACAAATAATATTAAATGTAAATTAATTCCCAAAAACCACTTACAAGTCCAAGGTGGGACCCATTCACCATGGGTGGCGAATGAGTCCCACTTGGCTCCAAATTCAAAAAAAATCAAATTTCCTTTCGGGTTTTTATTCAAAATTACTTGATGTCAGCCTATGATGAGGTATCATCGGGTTAATAAGGTAAAAATGTGTATAAATAAGTTTTTTTCTCCTCATTTTGCATCTATCTTATCTCTCATCATTCATTCATCCACCAATCTTCCATCTCAAGTCAAGTAACTTAGGGTTTTAACATTACAAGCCATTCAAGATTAGTTTTCATACATTCAAGGGTAGATTCTTCATGTTTTGCTGTAGACTTTCAAGATCAAACATCATGGAAAGTTAATCAACTCCATTATTGCATGTTTCATTCCATTCTTTCATCATTTTGGTTTAATTACCTAAAAGGTGTTTGACCAAGGCAAATCCCCATGCCCTAACATTCAACATTTCTTCTTCTCTTCTTGTGTGTTTGTAGATTTAAGACTCTTGGAAGCTTGTAAATCATTGAAGATTACATTGAAAAGTTGTTTAGGTCTTCTCTTCATTGATCAAGTCAAAACATCAACAAAAACTCATTTTCAGGTTTGAAAATTAGAGTTTCAGAAGTACAAACTTGTAGAAAGCCAAAGTGTAGACCAGAAGCTTCAGAATCCACCTTTGAATATTTAGAAATTAAAAAGTGGAATAATTTTCCATGGGTGGTGAATGAGTCCCACTCCACTTGGTTAGTTTTTAGTTTTCTGCATTTTTAGATACCCTTTTGTCCGAAATAGGTTTTGGCATAGTTTTGCAGAATTGGGATTGATTCACCCAGAATGGAAAATGAGTCCCACCAGACCTGAAAATCAGCATCAATAGCATTTCAAATGTCATTTTTAGTCTTCATCCACATTCTAGGTGCATACTTTCAATTTTGTTAAGTTCTGTTACAGTTTGCATTGATTTTTAGGTGTTTATTCAATACACAAGGTGTTTCCAAACATCACTTGTTTCTTAGATTTTACATTCATAATCGATCAATTTAAGTACTTAGAAGCATTTATATCATTTTTTTTAGTCATAATTTAATCATACAATCTTCTAATTGAGTGAACCTAGCTAGATCTTTTGTGTGGGGTTTATCTCTCTGCTTTTAGGTGAAACATCCTAAGAGAGCAAGAGTAGCCTATAAATCCTACCCAAAAATCTATGGTTCATTTTGGTGAAATTTATTTTTGAACATTTTATTTTTTGATTTTGAGTGCATTTTCATCCTAATCTTAGCTTGCATTGAATTTGTATTACAGTTACATTGGTTAATTTGCATCTAGGGTTTCAAATTTTTGCATTAGAAAAAGTGCATTTAGCTTTCATTTTTTCATATAATTTCCTTAACTTTTTTTGAAATATTGCATCTACATCTTAGGTCTGCATCATACAACATCAAACACATCAAAAGCAATTCAAAATTTCTAAAAATTTAGTAAAAAACTAGTACTGGGACTCATTCGCCATGCTGGGCGAATCAGTCCCTGTCTAGATTTTTGACTGACTATTACAGCATCAAAAACCTTAGTTTTGTGCTTCATAAGCCTCCTAGTATCATATAGTATAAGTCTAGAAATTTTCTAGAATATTTTTTTTATGCATTTAGCTCAAAAACATCATTTTAGACTCCCTATTCTTCAAATCACTTCAATTGCAAACATTTTTACATCTAAAAATGCTTCCATTTCTGCAATTTTGCATGATGTTAATAAAATTGCTTTTCACTTTTGCATATACAATATTTCTATTCATAAAAATTTGCATTAATTTGGTAAAAGTACTTTTCATTCTTGCATATACATTGTTTACATTCTTAAGGTGTTGCATACATTGGATAAGAGTGTTTTGTCTCTTTACATATACACTGTTCATATTGTTGAAACATTGCATGAAATGGTTACATGTGCTTTTCATTCTTATTCAAACAATCATAGTACCTTACATATGTAGATATATTAAGAAACATTTCCTATCCGCTCCCTATGAGAGTGTTTTTGTGAAAGAGACTACAACCTTGGGCATTCCTAACGATCATATTTGTTCCTCTCCTAATATCTCTCCTCTTGGTGATGAAGATATTTTGGTAGAAGAAACAATTGATGAGATTTTTGAGAATCCTAGTTGTTTCTCTCCTATTACCTGTCTTAGTGGACAAAACATTCACAACCAACATAACACAACCTTAGATAATCATGGCATTACAATTTGTTTTTGTCCTAGTATCTCGCCTTGTTGTGAAGAGGATACTTTGATGTTAGAAAACCTATTTTTTTAAGATCATGAGAATCTTAGTTTTCCCTCTTTACCTCAAAAAATTCTTCTTAAGAAATAAAATACAACCATAGATAATCATGACAACATTTGTCCTTCTCCTAGTATCTCTCCTAGTTGTGAAGAAGATACTTTGTTGTTAGAAAACACAATTGATAACGGTCATGAGAATCTCCATTGTCCCTCTTCAATGAACAAAACCCTTCTTTGGCAAGAAAATTCAACCATTGAGCATTCTCCTACTTGTGATGAAGTCATTTTCAAATAACCAACCTTAGAATGTCAAGAAAATTTGATTTGTAGTTTTGTTAAAAACCCTCCTCCTAGGAAGGATATCATGATGCAAGACAAGAACCACAATAATGATATAGACTCTCACTTGCTAAGGGATGTTAACATTATTCAACCTCAACTCATCCTTTACCCCCCTTCACATTATCCTCTACCTCAAACCAAACCCGAACTTTTCCTTTACCCACCTAAGAATAATGTATTGCAACAGCTGAGTTATAATACCATTGCTCATACATGGGTATGTGCAGCATCATGATGGGCCAAAAAGTGGCAATATGATGGGTATGTGGCTGATGAATTTTTTTCACCTAAAATTGATGAAATGAAAAGGGTTTTTAAAGGAGATTCTCAGCTTTCCACCAATATAAATTATTCTTTACTTTGAATTTAATAAGTAATTATTATTCATTTTCTTTTGAATTACGACTAAAGTTCTTATTGATA
>VDFB02271119.1:0-16848 GCA_007258455.2 Sequoia sempervirens | reverse complement strand
ATAACTCTAACAAGAGCAACTAACTAGAAGTTAAAAGATAAGTGGGAAATTATAGCACCACTTTAGAAATATCAACCTTAAAGTTGATTTATTATACTATTTGAAAAAATAATAAATATCTAAGTGCCTAAATCTAATTTCCTTTGTCACATTGGCCTGGGAAATATTCTAATAAAGTGTTTATGGCTTCACTTAGATCATTCACATTTGGGCCTTTGTGATATTTCAATTGTAGTCTTTGAGAGAAAGTTGATCACTCCATCTTCTCCTACAATTCTATGCACTCTACCAACTCTTCCTATAATTTCTAGATGACAACCTTGGTGATTATTATTCTATCAATCATATCCTTAGACAGTGTTTGATGCAATGAATCTATAAACCCCCTAATTATCTTCATATTTGGTTGTACCAATGACGCAATTTACCATATATGCAGTCAAATTTTTTGATGAAACTCTCTATTATGATCATGGATTTATTTGCTAAGCCTTTTCTCCTATTTTGAATTACTTTTACACTTCTCAAGTGTTTTTATTCTTAATTGACTTGGTTTTAACCATTCCTTCAACAAGTCTGAATCTTCCTTATAAAAAAAGGATGTTCAAGCTAACTCAATAGGAGTAGCCATGATTCTTTGTAACTCAATACAAGGAGTAGCCATGTTTCTTTGTAAAACTAGAATATAATCCTCCGACATGAGATCTTCATCAATCCTTGTTTCCATTTGGTGTGCTAAAATTGCCTCATCACTAATATTGTGATAGGCACTTAATGCTTTCTTGACTACCCTTCTTACAAGGTATTGTAACCCTTCTTTCCACTTTACCATAGCCATAATAATACCTTCTAGTTTTGGGTATCATGTCTCTTAATTCAAAGTTTCTAGCAATGTGGGAGTGGGTGAAATTGAATCAATATTGTGATAGTGAAATTGATTCAAAGTTTCCATTTGGTGTGCTAAAATTTCCTCATCATTGATATTGCGATAGAAACTTAATGCTTTCTTGACTACCCTTCTTACAAGGTATTGTAACCCTTCTTTCCACTTTACCATAGCCATAATAATACCTTCTAGTTTTGGGTATCATGTCTCTTTATTCAAAGTTGCTAGAAATGTAGGAGTGGGTGAAATTGAATCAATTGGGCTAGCTAAGTGATGTATGTATGAAGTTAGCTTCCCAGCTTGATTTTAAGTTCTTTTGTGTTCTCATCCTTTTTCAATCTCTCAAGTATAGTAGTAACAACTAATTACAATGAATTATTTTCTTATTCTCTGGTCATTGTCCCCAAATTCACTTGTTCTATGTTATAATCCCCTAGTGTTATTTGAGCCTCAGGCTTATCTACCATAGGGGTGGCTACTTGTTCCATTCTACTTCCTTGTGCATCTAGTGATATGGTGGAGAGTCTCCTAGCCTTTTTCTTGCTTGGTTGTGCTTTAAATACCTCCACTGAACAAGAGAAAAATTATTCTTCATGAACATAAGTTATTTCTCTTTTTTGCACAATATGGTGAGCCATACTAGAAGGTTTGTAGTTTTTGTATGTGGAGGTTGAGCAAGAGAAAGAAGTGGAGTTTCATTCACACCATTTTTATTTATTGGCGAGTTTTGAGTCTATTTATCAACTTGAGGGAGCTCTCCCTATGCTAAAGTGTTTATATTTCCCACATCTAGCTCTCTTGACAACTCATCCACTTAGTCACCACATCCTTCAGGTTGGTTCTCTAAGTGTGTGTGAGGGGATGTGGGTATTTATTTGGGTGGAGAAGAAAGGGGAGGTGAAGGATCTGAAGTTTGATGTGGTTGATTGGGAATTGGAGATGGAGATCAAGGAGGAGTAGGGATAAGAGTCATTATTCAAACTCTAAGTTGATGGAATAGTTTATCTAGGAGGCGATTTCAATGGTGGGTTGTGTGGAGGTGAATTGTGATGAGGGGATTTGTGAGAAGAAGAGGATGAAGGGTGAGATGAGGAAATAAATGGAGTCCTTGTAGGATGAGCAACTTCACAATGTATCCTTTTTCTCCTTTGGAGTGGAACATGCTCCTCTTCAAATTGATTTTATCTAATTCAATAATCACTAAAATATTTACACTTTTCTTCTTTGCAACAAATTTGGTTTCTCTTTTATCTTTCACTACTCTAGTTTTTGCACTTTAAGATTTTGTGATCTATTTCTTTTTTTTTGAACCTTAGGATGAAGCTCCAACATTGGATATGATAATTCCAACCATCTTGAACTAATCCAACCACCACTTTTATTTCCCTATTATCAATAGAAGAATCTTTTGGGATTGACCAATCCATTGCCTCTATAGGTTGATAAAAAATTCTTTCTATTTTGTACATGGGATGTAGAAATTTCCCATCATCTTCAAATTCTTTGGGTATTTCCACAAATTGCATTCCCTCATTAAATCTATAGATAATATGAAATGATCCTTAATGCTTACTTCATGCTCATCTAGACAATTGGCCCAATGATCTTCTAGGGAAGGCTCATGCTTATAGTATGCCCCTATAATTGAACCAATATTCCCTATAAGATTATATATGGGCCTTGTATCTATGGTTAATTTCTTAAGGTTAGATTGTGAGATAAACTAACATATAAAGCATATAACCCAAAGATCCTATCAAGAACAATGAAAACAAGAACAATTATACCTTTGATTCGTAGGAGTTTCCATGATTCACCTTGATAGTACCTTCTAGCTTGCTGGTTGACGTGTTGCCCTCAGATTTGATGTGTGAGCAATCCTTGACGAAGTCCTACACCAAGCTTTGAAGGATTTGCACAAATGTCTAATGCCTATGCCTAAACGACTATGAATGTCTATGCCTAAAGATGTCAAAACTCAATGAAATATGCTAACAATTGTTATGAAAAGCCTTATAGTGCAAGTGCAAAAGTGCATAAAGTGGATGTCTAATTGAAAAATGAGAGGAAAATGGCATTTTATAGAAAATGCCATTTTGAATGGACGGGTGAGATTGACTTCTGCTCAAGACCTAAAATCAGAGGCTTAGATTAAATCTGAGAACCCCTAATTAGGTTTAGGGAAAAATTATCAATCGAGTAGTCAAGATGTCATCTCAAAGAATCAAATCGGCGGTGGAGAATAAATGAGGAAATTAATTTGAAAATAAAGATTTTTGAAAATGAGGAAGATAAAGACCAGACTGAAGATCCATTTTGGAAAGACCAAAAACCTACCCGATCACCTGACTTCCGGAGGAAAGTTACCAATTTGGAATTAAATTAATTCCAAATGTGAATTTTGTGAAATAATAAATAATTGATTTTCCAATTATTTACCAAAGTGAGCTGACAGTTAAGAATGAGATGACATTTTAAATAATTTAATTTATTTAAAATGACAGGAATATCAAATTTGGCAATTAAATAATTAAATTTAATTATTTAATTTAGGAAATAAGACCAATAATTAAATAAATTATTTAATTCATTTAATTATGAAAGTTAGTGACATATTAAATAAATAAATGTAATTTATTTATTTAATAATCAGGAAGAATTAATGAATAAAGATAATTAAACAAATTTATAAATTTATTTAATTGGAGGAAGACTTAGACAATTAATGACGTATTTAATAAATAAATAAAATTTATTCATTTAATAATCATGAAGAATGAAAGGACATGAATTAATTAAATAATTATGAATTATTTAATCAATAGTCGAATGTGGACCAAGGACATAATTAAATGTCACAATTATGCTAGGACGAAAGTGGTAAAAATGAAGCTTGCAGGCTTAGGTCATTTTTAGGTGTCTACATTTTGCCCCTCTTTGTCATAATGTCGCGTGTTGCATTGTGACAAAGAAAACAAGTCAAAGCCATGCCCCAGTGAAGGTATGGAGTATCAATACCCCCTCAGAAAATTTTTCAAATTTTGGGTCGGCGGCAGAAAAATTTGTAAAAGGGTCCCGATAAGTCAATTCCATGACTAGAAAAACAATGGCGCAGTTGGTTTTGGATTCTGACATGTTTAAGATAGCCTACGAGGTAGTCAAACTTGGTCAAATGAGCCTCCAGTAATAACTCACTTGAGAAAATGTCACTTTGACCTTATAAATAGGTTGACAAAGGGGTAAAAGTCAATTCATTTCCACTATTTACTTTGCGAATTTTGAGAGCTCAGAGTGAAAAGGAGCGCAGCGAGGATGGTGATTCTAGTCACAGAGCATTGCGGGGAGATCGTGTGGACATTCAGGCGGCCAAAGGGCTCAAAGCTAGTGGTATGTACCCCTGTCCCACTTTGTAATTTTTTTTGTATTGCGTGTCATAATTAGGTTTCTAGGGCGAATAACGAATGTGTCGCGACGCATATGCGTTCGCATTCAACACATTCGCTTTCACGTCCAACGCATTTGATGCATCGCAACACAAATGAAAAGCCAAATCTGAGGGGCTGAGGTTTTGCGCCGCATTTTCCAAATATCGCGACGTAATCGCCATTCAGAGCCGCAATTGCCAAGTAGAATGCTGCAATCGTCAATTTGCAACGCATTCGAAAGTTTGAGCCATGCAATCACGATTATGCAACGCATTCACTTTTCTGTGACGCAAGTGTCAAATGTCGTGATGCAAGTAGGAACATGCGACGCATTTTCCATTTTGTACCACATTTGAAGTACGAAACGACGCAATTCACGTTTTGAGACGCAATTTCCTTAGTGCTACACATTTGATTTTGACTTTGACCATAGCTGTTTTTGATATTTCTTTAACCTTAAATGCTTTTGATAATACTATCACTTTGTGCAAAAGGTACTGATGACTTGTTTGGCTTTCTGCAGAGGCAGCTTGCCCCAATATACACCTAAGAGAGTAGACTGACAACCTTCAAGTTTGCTAACCAATTGAGCCCGCGAGAGCGACGACGATTGATGCGACTGGGTTTGTTCTATGTTGCCTATATGCCTGCCATTCAGGCGAATAGGGGATTACTGACTGTGTTGTGTGAGCGTTGGCATTCAGAGACCTGCTCCTTCCACCTACTGACAGGTGAGGCCACTATTACCTTGGAGGATGTCTACCGGATTTTGCGAGTGCCGATCCGAGGGGAGCAGATTGTCTACGACCCTCGCCATGGCGAGCTGACTTTTTTAGCATACTACCAAGATCAGGGTGCAGGACTGAGCATCCAGGGATATGAGATCAGATGGGAGTTCATGGCGGAGCACTATGCTCACTTTGATTCATTCCTTGCAACCTTGATTGGAGGTATTTTGATTCCTGACCATCGGGGACATAGATTCCCTATTGGCTGGGGAGATGTCTTGGTTGGGATGAGGCATGATAGGACAGTTTATTCCTGGGGCCCATGTTTACTGGGGACACTCTATCATCAGTTGCACGATGTTGTGTACCAGAGGGCAGAGAGTATCTCCTACAGGACTACTCTGATGATGATTTGGGCTTGGGAGCACATAGCCATATTTCATCCACCGATTGACATACCACTATTGGCCGAGGGAATGCCCTATGCCTATTACTACGCAAGTGCTTTATAGCAGACCCAGATGGGCGAGACTGATTGGTGGCAACACAGGATTGACACGATGGTGTCTTTTATCTGGAGACCGTATAGAGACAGCGAACAGTGGGATGATGAGGATGACCACTTGAGCCTTTGCAGACAATACAGATATTTTATTGGGAGGACTGTGCAAACCTCACTGATTATCGAGATGTATTTTCCACAACGTGTCCTAAGGCAGTTTGGAGAGCACAGGGTGTACCTGCGGGGACAACCAAATACGCTCGATAGTCTAGAGAGTATGCTTAGGGACCAGCCATTCTAGTGGCCTTCACAGAGCAGCAAATTGATGGGCTAGGAGCCTAGCCATGGGGATGGAGGGGAGGATTAGCCGATCCTGGGACTACAGCAGACTATGACTTATGGTGGCAAGCACATAGACCAGTGCCATTGACAGATCCTGACGGGCCAACACCTGTGGACAGGTGGTCAATGATTCCTTATGTGAGGGCGAGATCAAAACAAACAAGATCAATCCGAGAGACAAAGTGGGCAAAAGATCAATCGGCAGGATCCGGCTCCGAATCGAAAAATCGAAATCATAAATGTCCTCGTCAGTAAAACTCGAGATCATCTTCAAATCGAAATGGAGAGAACGAGGAAGGAAGGGATGTAAGCTGAAGGAGGATAGGCCAAGGCAGGAGGACATGACAGAGGAGGAGAGGCTGATGCAGGAGGATGTGGCGAAGGAGGAGAGACATGAGGAGGATGTGGCAGTGGCAGAGGATGTGGCTGATGATGATGATGATGAGGATGATTGCATTGATGAGGGGCAGAATGTGCAAGATTCAAGATGGTGGAGGGAGAGGAGATGCTCGTCCTCTCGGGTGAGATGCGATAGACAAGGTAGCGATTCGCCGAAGGTGGATGAAGCATAGCGGGGATTAGATCAGTATGAGTTGAAACTAATTGGCACAGTGCAGAGTGAAATTAAGTGATCCACACCAACGGGTTTCGGCTTTCGATGGTGTACATTTTCGCGGCATTATGCGGGGAGCCTTACGGGAGTATGCCTCGCCAGGCTAGCGAGTGGAAACATGAGGCGGAATTGATCCCTGAGGACCACATATGAGTAGGTAGTGCCACGGCGGCAGGATCCTACCTTGTCACAATCACAGACGAGGACAGGCAGTTGCCACAGATCAGGCAGTGCTAGTGGCAACAGGAGTCACACGAGTGCCGAAGGTTCTACCTTGACAGGGCACACATAAGGGCATAGGTCACACCACTCACATAGGCACACCTCGAGTCACCATTTGATCCATAGTCATGGGTCGACTGGTTCAGTTTAGAGGTCCGTACAGAGGTAGCCACCAGTGGTAGATCCTTCAGCTTCTCAAAGTCATGCTGCAGTGACGTCACCAGTGTCCATTACTGTGGCGATGATGTCGTCATTGTCAGTTCTAGTGGTTGCACAGGCAGAGATTGCCACAGATCCGCCTATCATTTCAATACCAATCTCATAGTTGCAGCTGCCGCATTCTTCGCTATGAGGGGATGATGAGAGTCTACCCTAGGGGCATTTTTGTTATTATG
This sequence comes from Sequoia sempervirens, assembly GCA_007258455.2. NCBI lineage: Eukaryota > Viridiplantae > Streptophyta > Pinopsida > Cupressales > Cupressaceae > Sequoia > Sequoia sempervirens. The sequence goes on along the minus strand of VDFB02271119.1, from coordinate 9,735 downwards.
ACACACTATGTATACATTATTGAGCCTGCGAGCTCCATTTTTGGGATATCTCTTGACTTTATCCTGTGACATTGTACATTTTTGAGATGATATTATATGATGATGCAATTTTGATGTGGCCTACATGTGTGTTATGTGATGCTCTTTGATTTAATGCATATATGTGATGTATGATACTGATTTATGATGTATCATGTATGTCCTATATTGCTTATTTATGATTTTGATGCCATGATGATGTAATGCTTACTTATATGAGATGATGATGATAATGATGTGCATAATGTATTTAGTAAATGGATGTCATGTTGATGATTATGTTAATGCAATGGTTGTGATTATGTATATGTTTTAATGCTATGGATGATGTATGTATGGACCTAATGTGATGTTTATATGATCTTGTATGCACTTATGTTTTTTGGATGTCATAGAATATCATCGTGAGATGAACAAGAGAAGATGACTAGACTAACAAGATAAGATGGCTAGAACTAAGAAGAGAAGATGACCAGACCGAAGGAGATGCATACTAATTCCTAGACCTTGATCAAATCCTTCAAATCTTTACCGTAAGACTTTAATATTTATTGCTCTTAATCATCATTGGGCGGACTGTTGTAATGGATGAAAAACACCATGATATGACATAGATCAAGGTGTGCAAGGTTGTACCATCACATAAGACAAGCAGTCACAAAGAAGGATGATCATGATTCTGACTAGAGTGTGATTGCCCCAATCTTTTTGTCATAATCAACCACAAGCAGAAAGGACAAGGACAACTCATGAAATGTCGTTGCTTCTCTAAATCATGTTTCCATGACATCCTTGAGAAACTAGCAACATGATTGCCAAAATAAAAAAGGGCCCTTATCATGATACGTCACTGTTTTTCTAAATCCTCGAATCAGGACCTCGCTAAGAAACTAGTAGTCATGCGTGTCAATTGTCATGATACGTCATTGTTTCTCTAAATCCTATTAGTGGGATCTTGCTAAAAAACTAGTAGCATGATAAAAGCCAAAAGACAAGTGTCAAATGTTTGCCAAGTGCATCTGGATATCCATTGTTCTGATGTCAAGATGTCAGGTTTGATAATGTCGAGATGCCGAAGTGTTAAAGATCTGATGATGCTCAGATGACAAATGTCAAAAATTGCCAAATTCAGGAAAGACACATCCTGAATAATGTTGATGTCAAGAGGATTTGATCCCTAACAGTCGAAAGGGTTCCTCAAAATGATAACGATGCCTAGGAAGGACACATCCTAAGGCAGAGATGACAGAGTTGGTTCTTCAGAAGGACACATCTGGAGAATATTGATGTCAAGAGGAGTGATCCTTAGATGTCAAGAGGATCACTTGAAATGTTGAATGACAATGACGATGCCTAGGAAGCACACATCCTAAGGCACAAATGACAGAGGTTATCTTTCAGAAGGACATATCTGAAGGTTAACCAAGAGTTGATAGTTTGATAGGTTGTGATGATTTGACCTGCCTTGACCGAGTTTGACTTGTGTTTGACTTGTGTTTGACTATATGTCGATATTGTCATGATGATATATGCCGATGAGATTGTCATGCTGCAATAAATGATTGCTATAATTTGATTTATGAGTTTTATTCATTTGGGAATGATTTGCTTTGTCTTCAAGATGTTTTTGACGTGTGTGCCAATGTGATGCCATGAACCCTAATGGACTGACCTAGTGCGGCCTCGGGGGGTCATCGATAGATGGCCTTGCCTACATCATACACTTAGAGACCTCATAGTTCGACAGGACCAATGACTTTGTATTGGTGACCAAAGATTGCGCCATGATTTTATTTTGACAAACCTAAAGGGACTGACCTAATGTCTCGAGGACTCGATTATGAGTCTTGCCTACATAGCGAATGTGCAGAGACAACGTAGTTCAGACATACGAGAAAGACTTGACTGATTGTCATGATAGATTTGAGAATAGATGACTCTTTGTTTGACATCATATTGTGGTTTTCTTGAGGGTATATCTCAATTTTTAGGTCTTTCTTCAGGACATTTTGCGATGTCTTTGGTCTTTTTTTAGGAGTTTTTTCCATGTTTTTGGTATTTTTCAGGACCTTTTATGATGTTTTTGGTCTTTTTTCAAGACCTTTTATGATGTTTTTGGTCTTTTTTCAGGACGTTTTGCCATGTTTTTGTCTTTTTTCTGAGGACTTTTTTGCCGATTGCCGAGATCATGTGTGACATCCACTCAGTTATATGATACAAATTTTTCCCCCAGTCAGGTCCAAGACTTAGCCAACTTTAAGGAACATGGATGGGATGTTGTTGGTTTACTAGATGGACAGTCGTCAAGACTTGATGTCAATCATTTATCAACCATGAAAGGAAGGGTATAATGTCATGTCGATTGGTGTGATAATGGCATGAAATGTCTTTCATCCTAGGCCAAGGTAGACAAAGTGACAATAGATGGAAGAGCAATGATTGATTACGCATGGCGCTTGTTTGCCAAGTTTTCACCATGGTACTTATCCAAAGCCCCTGTTTTCCAAGTTTTCACTGTTGGATGAATCATTTTTCTCTTTACTATTTTTGTCCTTTTTCTCATTTTTTTGGTGTTGCCAAGACGCCTGTTTGCCAGGTTTTCATCAAGGCAACTATTTTTTTTATCATTTTTCAATTTTTTTGTATTTTATGGTTTTCAGCTCAATACCCTGATGCTATGCATAGAACCTTCAGAGATGTAAACTGTTGATGGGATCTATCAGTTGTTCTCCATCTGGCATGGCCAGCTGATAAGCTCTAGAACCAAAAGAAGATATGATAATGTAGGGACCCAACCAGTTTGGTTCAAACTTTCCCAAATTTTCTCTGTCAGCTTGGTTCTTGGGGTTCTACATGAGAACTAGGTCGCTAATGTCAAATTTTTTGACCATAACCTTCTTATTGTAGCTGCAACAAAGATGATTCTGATATGCTTGAAGATGGTTTAGTGAATTTTTCCTTCTTTATTCTATCATTTCCAGCTCATGCAAGTGTGATTGTCTATACTCCTCTTCATCAGTTAAACCCTTCAAGGAGACTCGTAATGAAGGAATTTCAACCTCAATGGGAAAGATGGCCTTAGCACCAAAGACTAGGGAAAATGGAGTGGCTCCTGTAGGCATATGAATGCTAGTTCGATAAGCCCATAGAGTAGGGTTGAGTTGTATATGCCAGTCACGTCCAGTGTCATTGACAATCTTTTTGAGGATTTTGACAATGGTTTTATTTGATGCCTCAGCTTGACCGTTTCCTTGTGGGTAGTACGAAGATGAAAAATGGTGTTGGATGTGAAATCACTCACATAACTCACGAACGTCTTGGTTTTTAAATGGATGGCCGTTGTCAGTGATGATGGATTGCAGAAGGCCATACCAGCAAATAATGTAGTTAAGGATGAACTTGGATATTTGTTTGCTAGTAATATATGTCAATGGGATGGCTTCAATCCACTTCGTAAACTACTCAGTGGCGGTGATGATAAATTTGTGGCCATTGGATGAGGTTGGATGAATCTTACCCACGAGGTCGAGTCCCCATTGAGCGAAGGGCCAAGGAGAAGAGATCGACCGAAGTTCCTGTGCTGGAGCATGGATCAAATCACTGTGAATCTAAAATTTGCGACAAGTCTTGACATATTCTATTGCATCATTTTCAATGGACGGCCAATAATACCCAAGTCTCGTTACTTTCTTGGCTAGGGTAGGACCACTCAAATGAGACCCACATATATCGTAGTGTACTTTGTGTAAGGTCACACGTGCTTCGTTGGTGTCAAGACATCTAAGGAGGGTGTCGTCAAAGCTATGGCGGTAAAGGGTGTCACTGACGATGGCATACCTTGCAGCCTTTCGGATAAAAGACTTCCTTTGGTTATTGGACATGTTCGATGGAAGGGTTTGAGACTTAAGGTAGTCATAGATATCCCGGTACCAGGGGGAGTCAGGACCAACAAGTTCACAAACCATTTCTGACTCTGGAATGTCATAGGCAGGGACCAACAATTGCTCTATTAGGAATTCCAACTAAGGCAGATTGCTTGGTATGTCAAGGAGGGAGCCTATTGTAGCCATGGCATTCGCCGCTTTGTTCTGTGTTCAGAACTTGTTCAAAGGTTACCATATGAAATTATGTTTGGAAACTGTCAACCATCCATTTGTAGGGCATCAACTTCTCATCTTTTGTGTCATAGTTGTCATTAACCTAGTTGATGACAAGCTGAGAATCCCCGTAGACATGTAATGCTTTGATCTTCCACTTTATTGCCATTCTTAGTCCTATAACTAATGCCTCATATTCTGCCACATTTTTTGTGCATGGAAAGGCAATGTGGAAAGAATTGGGAATGGAGTCTCCTTGTGGGGTGATGAATAGGATTCCTACCCTCGAGCCGTGATTTGTGTGTGACCCGTCAAAGTAGAGTCGCCAAGGTGCCTTAGGTTCTGCTTGGAATATCGACGCATCCAAAAAATCTATCACTAACGAGTGATCACTCTACATAGGTGCATCCGCCAGCTGGTCCGCTATGCCTTGGCCTTTTATTACCTTTCTTTCCACATACTGAATATCATATTTGCTCAAAATCATAACCCATTTTGCTAGTCGTCCTATTAATGCTGCCCAACTTAGCAAATATTTCAATGGGTCGATCTTTGCTACTAATTATGTCTAATGACTTAGCATATAATGTCTTAGATTTTTTGTTGCAAAGACCACGGCTAGAAAAGCTCATTCTATTGGAGTGTACTTCAGTTCATACCCGACCAACGTCTGACTGATGTAATATATAGGTCTTTCTTTTTCTTCTTGGTCATTTTGTGCTAATAATGCCCCCAGTGTTGAACTAGTTGTCAAGATGTATAGGATCAATGGCTTTCCATGAATGGGAGGCATGAGGACTGGCGTTGACAGTAGGTAATCTTTGATTTGCTGAAAGGCTTCTTGACATTTATCTGTCCACACAAAGGGGATACCCTTGCGCAACAGATATTGGAATGGGTGACACTTATCTACCTTGTAGAGATCTAAGTTCACTGATTCCTCTGGGTGGAGGGATGTCTATGATGGCTTTGACTTTCGTTGGGTCAACCTCAATGCCTCTTCTAGAAACTATGTATCCCAAGAGTTTACCCGGTGTGACCCCGAAAACACACTTCTTAGGATTTAGCCGGATTTTGTACTCTTCCAGTCTCTTGAAAATTGTGTCTAACACCTTCAAATGATCTTTCCTGGTTATTGATTTGGCCAATAGGTCATCTACATAATCTTCCATTATTTTATGCATCATGTCATGGAAGATCGTGGTCATAGCCCTTTGATATGTGGCACCTACATTTTTGAGACCGAATGGCATGATATTCCAACAATATGTATCCCATGGGCAAGTAAATGTCATCTTGTGCTGGTCTTTGGGGGCAATGCGAATCTGATTATAGCTGGAGAAACCATCCATGAGGGATAGCATCTCATATCCTACTGTGAGGTCAACTATGATGTCAATGTTTGGCAAAGGAAATTCATCCTTTGGACATGCTTTATTTAGGTCTCTAAAATCCGTACAAATGCGGATTAGCCCATTTGGCTTTGTTACTGGCACCAGGTTAAATATCCATTCGGCGTAGTCAATAGACTGTATGAATCCAATGTCTAGAAATTTCTTTAACTCAGCCTTGACCAATAGAGCAACTTGAGGGTGCATTTTGTGTAACTTTTGCTTGACTGGTTTGGCATTAGGTAATAGTGGCAGATGGTGCATAACTAGTTCTGGGTTCAATCTTGGCATGTCAGCATAGGACCATGGGAAGTTGATTTTACGTTCTACAAAGAATTTATGAAATTTTGATCTCTCCTCTTCAGTCAATGATGTAGCAAAGAGGACCATCTTGGGATCTTCTGCAATTGCTATGTTGTCTTCTATTGTGTTTTCGATTAGCATAGCTGATTTCTCCTGTTGTACAGGGAGAAAGTCCAGTCCTCCATATTTGGGCACCTTAGAGAGGTTTTCACCTGCAGATACGTCCTTTGTTTTTACTATTTTATCATCAAAAGGTGTCTTTCAATTTTCACCTAGAGACGTTTTATTTTTTAATTTTATTTTCATTTTTACTTTTGCAACTGGAGGATGGAGCAGTCTCGCCAAAGTATGTCGTGCAGTCTAAATCAATGGAAAATCCTGACTTGTGGTCCCCACTGGGTACGCCTTCCCGTAATCCCATAAATTTTGCAATTGCCTCATCATTCTCAAATGTGTCCAGGACTGGCAAGCCTTGTTGGTCTAAATCGACTAGCTAAGGGTAAACTAAGGAAATGCCATCGTCAATGTTGGTGAATTGAGGTGAGGATGCAGAAAGCATACAGATGGATTTAGTGATGTTGTAGATGAGATTATCATCATCCAACTCCACATCAGAATCTATCCAATATTCACCTTCACTAGTATCATATTCGTTGTCAAAATACGGGGTGAAGGTCTTAGAGTCCTAGTTGTCAGTGTTGTCTGATACTTCAGATGGATTGGACTGAAGGGGTTCAGATGATGAGTCTTGTGTGTCATGCGGAGTGGTAATGGGACTTTGACTATTTGGTGCCTATTCAATTTTAAATGTTTGCCAAAATATTTGTTCAGAGGTCAGTTCCCCTGGTTCGACAAACAAATCATCAAGACAATAGTCACTTAAGGATCGTTTTGAGCCAAATTCCCACTCTTGAGAGTCAGTTTCGGTGAGGGTTTCCTTAGTGGTCTTGACACTTTTTGAAGCATGTACTCACTCACTCGAAAGTCTGACGGTACGTCGATCGTCATTAGCAGGTGATCCAAACCCTAATCCAAGATACTTTGGAATTTGGAAAGGTTCTATGGGCTCCCTTCGACCAGTTTTATTTCTTCCCATGCCACTAGTACCATCGTAGCCTTTAGCCTTCATTATGTCATAACCCTTGCCATATTTTTGAACTGGTAATGGGGGTAGTGCAACAGTGTCCTTATAGATCCATCCTGCGATGTCAGCAAGGTCCTCATTACTCATGTCTCCCCACTTGATGAAAACTGTTTTTGGTGGAACTTTAAAAATTTCCATGGGTTCCATTCACAAACCATGTGTCTGGTCATAGACAGTGGGTTTGAATGTGGTGATAGCCCAGGTGTGGATGGGTCAATGTATTTGGATGACGAGGAGCTAGGTGATTCTCGGTTAATGGGCACTCAATTTTCAAAAATACCCCTTAGGTTGGTACAATATTGGAAGGGGTCGGGGTCTCCGTATATGGTTATTTCCATGTCGTCAAATGGAAACTTTAGGCATTGGTGATATGTGGATGGAATGGATTTTAAGGCATGAATCCATGGACCGCCGAGCAAGATGTTATATGGTAATTCCAAATCCAGGACTTGGTAGGTTGTGTCCACAATGATTGGTCCCACTCTGATAGGGAGAGATATAACACCACATGAAGAGCGTTCTTCGTCATCATATGCTTTGATCACTATACTCTTTGTCGGGTCCACACATGCATCAGAGAATCCTAGAGCTTTAACCAGTTTGAGGGAGCATATGTTCAATCCTGCTCCGCCATCTACTAAAACCCATCTGACTCTATGCTTGTGGACAAAATTTTCTATGTGCAATGCATCATTGTGGTTGGTTTTAGGTGATGAGTAATCTTGATCTGAGAAGGTGACGTGGTGAGGCATAGTGAGGTATCCCACCATGGTTTCAAATTGATTGACATTAATGTCCTTTGGGACCGACGACTCTTGTAGGGTTTTATCTAGGATATCTTTGTGCGCAGGTGAGATACGAAGTAGCTCAAGTATAGAGATTTGCATGGGTGTCTTGCCTAGCTGGTCGATAAGGTTGAACTAACTTTTGGGTTGCCACTGTTTTGTGGTTGGGACAGGTTTTGACTATTTAGTAGATGGGCTAGGTATGGTAATTTTGGGTTGCATAGCAGTAGGCGAACCAGCTATGGTGACCTTGCCACTGCGAGTATAAACTAACATATAAAGCATATAACCCAAAGATCCTATCAAGAACAATGAAAACAAGAATAATTATACCTTTGATTCACAGGAGTTTCCATGATTCACCTTGATAGTACCTTCTAGCTTGTTGGTTGACATGTTGCCCTCAGATTTGACATGCAAGCAATCCTTGACGAAGTCCTACACCAAGCTTTGAAGGATTTGCACAAATGTCTAATGCCTATGCCTAAATGACTACGAATGTCTATGCTTAAAGATGTCAAAACTCAATGAAATATGCTAACAATTTTTATGAAAAGCCTAAGAGTGCAAGTGCGAAAGTGCATAAAGTGGATGTCTAATCAAAAAATGAGAGGAAAATGGCATTTTATAGAAAATGCCATTTTGAATGGACGGGTGAGATTGACTTCTGTTCAAGACCTAAAAACAGAGGCTCGGATTAAATCTGAGAATCCCTAATTAGGGTTAGGGAAAAATTATCAATCGAGTAGTCAAGATGTCATCTCAAAGAATCAAATCGGCGGTGGAGAATAAATGAGGAAATTAATTTGAAAAAAAATATTTTCGAAAAAGAGGAAGATAAAGACCAGACTGAAGATCCGTTTTGGAAAGACCAAAAACCTACCCGATCACCTGACTTCTGGAGGAAGTTACCAATTTGGAATTAAATTAATTCCAAATGTGAATTTTGTGAAATAATAAATAATTGATTTTCCAATTATTTACCAAAGTGAGCTGACAGTTAAGAATGAGATGACATTTTAAATAATTTAATTTATTTAAAATGAGAGGAATATCAAATTTGGCAATTAAATAATTAAATTTAATTATTTAATTTAGCAAATAAGACCAATAATTCAATAAATTATTTAATTCATTTAATTATGAAAGTTAGTGACATATTAAATAAATAAAAGTAATTTATTTATTTAATAATCAGGAAGAATTAATGAGTAAAGATAATTAAACAAATTTAGAAATTTATTTAATTGGAGGAAGACTTAGACAATTAATGGCATATTTAATAAATAAATAAAATTTATTCATTTAATAATCATGAAGAATGAAAGGACATGAATTAATTAAATAATTATGAATTATTTAATCAATAGTCGAATGTGGACCAAGGACATAATTAAATGTCACAATTATGCTAGGACGAAAGTGGTAAAAATGAAGCTTGCAGGCCTAGGTCATTTTTAGGTGTCTAAAAGCCTTATGTCTCCCAATAAGTCCATGGTTAAAGGAGCCATCTCAATCTTTGTATTCTTAGTTGTTTACATGTTGGCATAAGAATACACTCCAATCTTGATGGGGAAGATGTATAATGATTTGTGTTTTTTACAATAAAATTATGCACCTTTTCCACTTTTCTATAGAGTTCGAATAGAATAAACTTATCACTTGGATACCTAGGTAATTTGTATGGTTCTTGTGGAAGCCTACTATCATGATATAAGTAGATGTTTTAAATTGAATTTACCAATTTCCAAAATTCTTTAACTTACAACTTTCTTCTATTAAAATCCTTTTTCAAAAATTATTTTTCAATCCTCTTATCAAATTACAAACATAAAAAATCATTAACTATGCAACAATTCTTTTGAATTTGTTTCAATTCCAATTGGGGATAGTGATGGTAAACTTGTGTATCTCCCATTTGGAGATAACCTATCATTTTGAGTCCTAGAAAACTAGCTTGGGAAGCCAACAGATAC